>CAIGRF010287687.1:15968-33091 GCA_903798235.1 Fraxinus ornus | reverse complement strand
CTTTTTTTATTTAATTTATAACATGTAAAAATGGTTAAAATTTTAAGTTTTTTAAGTAAAAAATGTAGATTTGACATAAAAATAAAATAAAACGCGAGCCGGCTCGGTTCGGGCTCGGCTCGGCCCGCTAAGGCTCGAGCAGAAAGCTCGGGCCGAGCCTTATTTTTTTTGGCCTGGCTCGACTCGGGCCAAAAAAAGCTCGCCTAAAAAAGCTCGGGCTCGGCTCGTTGCCACCACTATACTGTTCTATGTACTAATTTGGATTCGTCTTGAATTGATTTGAAAAACCCAAAATTTTCCATTGTTTTTTTTTCTTTTTTTTTTTTATTGTCTTGCAATAAAATTACTGTTCTCTATGTTTCCAGTAAAGAATTGCATCGAATTAAAAAAAAAATAATCCTAAAGAATGATTTGTTTAATTCTTTGCACATGAAGAATTCTTCTAATGGATTGCACGGGAAGAATTATAAACCATTTAATGATTTGTCGGATGTGCAGAGAAAAGTGGATTTCATCGTGAATTTTTACATGTTGTATGAGGGCTAAAGACTCACAATTATAGAAAAGGTGAAGATGATGAAATTGGGTTTATGCGTCGTGGTGTGATTATAATGTGATGTGAATAATTACAAGTACATTAACTCTAATTATGTAATTTTACTTAATATTATTTAAGTAAATAAGAAAAAAATTAAAAATTCTGGTGCATTTAATAAATTTTGTGGTGGTAATATAATTATTCTTTAATTTTTTCATAAAAATTTATTTAAAAATACAATTTTTTTAAATTTTTTTTTTTTGGTGAAAGTTTTTCAAAATCTTGTGAGTAATGAAACATGAATTTTGAAATTTTATTTTAGTACTTTCAGCTTAAAAGTCATAAAAATTTGAATATCCTATAATTTATAGAGACTTCTATAAAGGTTTAATTGAATTTTTTTACTTGATTTGAAAAATCCAATTTTTTCCATTGGTTTTTTGGGGTTGTCTTGCAATAAAATTATTGTTATCCATGTTTCCCGTAAGGAATTGCATCGAATTAAAAATAATTAAAAAAATCCTAAAGAATGATTTGTTTAATTCTTTGCACATGAAGAATTCTTATAATGGATTGCAAGGGAAGAATTATAAACCATTTAATGATTTGTCGGATGTGCAAAGAAAAGTGGATTTCATCGTGAATTTTTACATGTTGTATGAGGGCTAAAGACTCACAATTATAGAAAAGGTGAAGATGATGAAATTGGGTTTATGCATCGTGGTGTGATTATAATGTGATGTGAATAATTACAAGTACATTAACTCTAATTATGTAATTTTACTTAATGTTATTTAAGTAAATAAGAAAAAAATTAAAAATTCTGGTGCATTTAATAAATTTTGTGGTGGTAATATAATTATTCTTTAATTTTTTCATAAAAATTTATTTAAAAATACATATTTTTTTATTTTTTTTTTGGTGAAAGTTTTTCAAAATCTTGTGAGTAATGAAAGATGAATTTTGAAATTTTATTTTAGTACTTTCAGCTTAAAAGTCATAAAAATTTGAATACCCTATAATTTATAGATACTTCTATAAAGGTTTAATTGAATACACCGTAATTTTTAGAGACTTCTTAAAAATTTATAGAAGTCTCAATCGAGTCCACCAATATTTTTAGAGAATTTTCAAAAGTCTACATTGGACACACATAAACTTTTTAAATCACAAAAGTCATTAAACGTCTTAATTGAATACACTTCCTTAAAATGCATTCTATCATTTCTTTCAACCAAAATAAAGAAACTAGCTTTAATTATAAATTAGAAGCCATGTCTTTCTATCCAAAATTAATCTTCGCCCCTCAAGATGCTGAGATTACTCGCCATTTTGAATTCAAGAACAAAATCGATACAAATAATTAGTTTGTGCTTTATTTGTGGCTCTCTCAAGTGGTCCCTTTTGATGGACCGCCTCCTTTTACCATTGTGAAAGGCCTCCTTTCGAGAGCAAAAATATTCGAAAAAATTACTTTTTACTTTATTGATGTAAAATAATTTATTTTCATGAAAAAATTACTTATTTTGAAACTTACATTATTCTTTCTTCTAGGTGAGCTTCTTAACCTTAAACCAAACATACACTAAAGAGATTTAGAAAGTGTAAAAAAAAAAAAAAAGTTGAATTTTTGTCCTAAAAGTTGTGGTCAATTCAAAGCGCTAAGCATTTTTGGAATTCCCATGGTTCCTGCTATAAAAGCTTCAATCAAGAAATTTGACTGAAGAACTTTTGAGAAATTTTGGCACATTTTACCACAAATGTTGAAGGGTAAAGTGACTTTTTTCAAAAAGAAAAGCAATTCCCCGCAATCCACTACCATCAACCTCGGAGACACATTGAGGTAAAAGCAAAAAGACAGGAAGAATCTTAATCCCATAATGTACAACTCAACCACATTACCACACTCGAGTAATTAGGCGAAACGGTTATGTCTTTCCAGAATCTTTTAGGATTGCTTAATTTATGGAAATTTATGTGCATGTGAGAGTTTACGTCTATTCACCACTTCAAAGTGAGAAATCTGTTTTTGCTAATATACCAACTTTTACATTGTGGATGAATCACTTTAAATTTGCGTGTACATTTTTTGTGTTTCTATTTCATATTGCTTCTTATTGTTTTTGTAGTTGGGACGAGGGCTTAATCGATCATAAATGCATTGAGAAACAGTTATTTGATCCATATATGCATCTCCGAGTAGCCTTTTCTTTGAGTGTCTCTCGAGCACGATGCAGGCAAAAATGATGCTACGGGTGTATTTGGGAGAAATTATTTCAAAAAGAAAAGGGATTTTTTGACCCTTTTTTTCCAAAATTGTGGGGGCCACTATGACACAACAAAGTCAAATATTGTGCCCACAACACTGTAGCAACGGTACAAATTTTGCTTGAAATCGGAAACAAACATGCGCTACATATACAAACCTTTCGGCATCTACGTATTATTTTTCCCTCATGTTTTTATTTTTACATGTGTACGAGTGTCTGGAAGTAAAGAACTCGATATCAAAATGACTATAAAAGTGAAAAATCTTTATTATGACACTTAATTACCCCGAGGGCCAATGGATTTACCCAAAAAATGGCTGAAGATGAGCCGGAGGATTGCAGGAATAGCTTCTTCTACGACTGGTGTAAAGTCAAAAGTTCCTGATAGGATTAGATTTTATGTTAGTAAAAACATATGAAATGAGTTTATTATCTCAATTTAATTGGTAAAAGTGTGAGAAAATTTACCTCGGAATAACAGTAATTTAATGCTGCTGCACTTTTGTAGTTTTCACTAGTGTTTCCAATTTGAGATTACCCAGTTGTGCATTGGAAACTTGTTTTTTGAGTATTTGCTTCTGCACGAAGATGTGAACGTATATATGGATTCTTTGTGGACATGGAAGGCAAAGTTCGTTGAAGCCAAGACTCGGACGGTTTAATTGGCGAAGGTGGGGGGAGGGGAAACTGTAAACGTCTTTGGTGAAAGTTTTCTCGATTTTCTATTTTTGCCAGTTGCTTCTGTGAACTTTCAGTAGCTCCCTTATCAGTCACTTCTACATTTGCTGCAGTAGTTGAATCCTTGTTAATTTCTCGATCAGGTTCCAAAACCTTCGATGCCTCCATTCCGCCTTTTTGAATTGAATTGCTGATAGAAGATTCTACATTGATGTCATTAAATTTCTGAGAATCAGGAAGCAATTTTGCTCCATCTACAGCTTCCAACTTATTGATGTCTTTAACAGAACAATCTACTAAAGGGAATTGATCCGTCATCTTAGTAACAACTTCGTACTCTTTCTCTCTTGAACCAGGCTGTTCCTTCGAGCCTTGCATATTGGAAGAAAAAGGTTCCCTGCTCGGAGATTTTACCTTCTGCACAGTATCGACATATAGAGTTTTCTCAACAACTGAAATTTCTGAATATGATGATTCCTCAGAACTGTCCTTCTCAGATAAGAAATCCCTGAAGGTTTTATAGCCCTTTTTATGTGATCCACAGCCATTAATCCCCTGATTCTTTGTTTCTTTGGAAAGGTTGATGACTTCTTTTTCTTTATTAGGTGATTCATCGATAGACATTGATGTACTATGTTTTCGTAGCTTTCTGTGTTGCATTGATTCCTTAGGATTCTGTCTCTTACAGATACTTAAATTGAAGTCACTTCTCAAACTAATTCGATCAGAGACTGAATTTCGATCAGAAAAATTAGACCTAGGCTGCAGCCAAAAAGGTAAAACTTAATCAACAAATGCCTCAGGATGAAGATTAGAGCACATGAGCACAGAGGGGGACAAGGGAAAGAAAGCTACGATTTTTTACCTTGTCGTCTCTTTCTCTAAAAGAACCAGCAGCTGAAGATCTACCTTGCAATTTATTAACAGAAGACTTTGGTAATCGGGTCCTCATGCTTGTCTTAGATACAGGATGTATGAGACAGAATGAGCGCTTTAAGCAAAACTGTGGTAGTAACCCGCAAACTGCTCGCAAATTTCCATGTTGATCGTAATCGTCATCACCTTCTTCTTCTTCATCGTCTTGGAATTGTAAATAGTGCTTTACAAGAATAGGTCCATGCTGCATTGAAGGCTTTTTTTCTTGCACTAAGGGTTGCTTTTTGGTGGCAAATTGAGGTTTGTCGGAAGCCATAGCCCTTGCTGCAGGGAGGAACCGATCGTCTCTAGCCAATGGATCTGTCGAAAAGGTTCCAGATGGTTTAGCATCTAGTTCATCAAATGAACTTAAGCCACTCGTGCTAAAATTCAAGAAAACTGATTCACTGCTCGAGAATGTATCAAGTGCATCTACATATGCTTCATCACTTTCCCCCGAATGAGAACTCTCCTTCTCTATTGTCTTGATACATCTCTCGAAATTGTTGACAACTTCATCCTGAGAACGAACACTCAGCACCTCACGAGGAACATTTCGTGCTTGNCTCAAAATTGTTCAAATCTTCATCCTGAGATTGAACACTCTGCACATCACAATGAGCATTTCGTGCTTGGCTCTGATCCACACTTGTGTTCATATAAACTTTATCGTAATCTTGCTGGTTGACTGTAGAAGATTTCCCAGGAGGAAGTTTCGGGGCAGTTAGAGGTCTATCAGAGTTTTCTTCGTGTGGTTTGATCTCTTCCTTCGGTCGTCCAGGGCGCTCTTCCCAGTAAAAAGGCACGGTTCCTGGATTTGTTACAGGACCAGATTTCAATTCTGTTTTAAAATGAGGAAGCCGAGGTATACCAGGGAGGGATTCGTCTGTTTTCCTTTCATTACCTTTCTCCGATCTTCTCACCGATAGAAGTGGCTGGTCGTAATCCAGCTGCTTCTCCTCCATCAGATTCTTCAGCAGCATGATTCCTCGCTACCCTGGAAATACCGTCACCATGTATTCAGACGACTCATCGTCAGAAAACAACTGAATGCTGTGAAACGCTTAATACAACACAGAAATTTTTCACTAAGTAGTATAATTGTGGGATCAAGTTTCTTACATAAAACACACAAACCAAACCAGAAAATGAAACTCCAATTTATAAAGGGAAAAACAGAGTTTTGAAAATACACAAATTTAGAGATAAAGACTGTACCTGTGAAGATTCAAGAATCAAGAAGGAATCTTAATTTTCTTGGTTGAAGATTGAGATATGAAATGCACTCACGTATGTATGTGCTTATGAAAGCTGTAGATCACGAAGACTAAGAAAGAGGAAGACCGAGAGAAAGAGACAGCAGTTAATACTTAATACCCTGGGCAGGGGTTTTGTTGGTCAGTGGATATAATAAAACCAGAGGCATGGGCACTTTTTAAGAGAGGAGACCGCCATGTTAGTAAAATTCAAGCAAAATTGCATTGGTTAAAACCTCTAATTTTTATAGCAATTAGGTCCTCTAACTTTTTCTCTTAGAGTAATTTTCGAACTTCAATATTTTGTGGCAATTGAACTTTTGGTATGCGGTTTTCATTCATAACCTTATTTTGTGTAGCTAGAAAATAGGTTTTTAGTAGATTTTAATAATAGTTGATAAAATATGTGGTCAAAATTAATTAATGACTTTGATTAGATTTTTATCAACTTTTCAAGATACATCAAACGACAAAAGGAGGCCATGTTGTGGTTAAAAAGCCACGTAATTTCTTTGAAGTTTGAAGTGTAAAACGATAAAATTTAAGTTTAATAATAATAATAATAAAAAAAAAAACTGTAAGGAAAGAGATATCATGCTCTTGCCACCTTTCGGCCTGAGAAAACTCTCTCTCCATCTTCCAATCCTCTCTAGGCTCTAGTATTGCCTCTCTCGAGTAGCGTTGTTCCCACGTCTGATGTCTCCTACCCTTTCAATCTTTTTTTTTCTCATCTTCATTGACAATAAAGGTATAGTGATAATTGTGACAAAACAATTTTAAGTTTATAACAGTCCAGTGAACGTAAACCAACCACGAGGAACTGAAGATGCTGCAAACTTTATGGACCTAGATGTTAAAAAATATTGAGATTCATTTGCACGAATTTGATACGTTGGGAACCTGTCCGGCAAATTCTCCAAAAATTGAGAATTTCTGTACTGGAGATTATGAGAATTTAATACATTAATTGGTTTTCGAATTGTCTTAACATTTTTTGGGGTTGATCTTTCGGCTACCTGTTTTTGGACCATGTCATGCATTTCATAATGAAATGGGACCCCCTACAAAAGTCACACTCGCACGGTATAATGATTTATTCAAGTGGGATTAGTAATTATAAATTTCCCTTTCTTGTAACTAGTATATTGTTTTAGATTAGACTAAAGTGAAATAAATTTCCCGCTTAATGCAAAATGATTTTAATTCTTTTATCTAAGCAAAGTTGAAGGAAATTCTAACGATAAAGAGTTTTTATTGTCAATAAAAACGAGGCAGATTAAAAATCCTTCGTTATTTTTATCTAATTTGTGGAGGAGAGAAGCTTGCCATACAGAAACGAAAACATACAGGGCAGACACAAACATGTGGGTCCCATTTTTTTAATAATATTTAATTCGGGTGGGATCGAGTATCCTGTACAACATCTGGTAATGTATTTTTGTACATTTAGCTTAACTGTTTGTGGAGAATGTATAAATGATTCAAAATTGATGTTGATGGAGAAAAGAGAGAATTTGGTAACAATATGTCAATATCGAAGAGAAAATGATGGACAAAAAATTTGAAATGACATAAGTGATAAAATAGGCATCTCGCTCACCTAATTTCAAATGCCATAATTACCTTATAAAATTTGTCAAAGTAACAAGTTTATGTCAGCAATAGTGCCCGACTTAAAATGTAAATATTGGATTATCATGAGCTTGCAAGAAATTAGGTTTGGCAGCGACAGTTTACTCAAATGATTTTTTAACACAATAAACAGTTTTATCGGTGCCTGTTATCCTAAGTTTGCATGACACATGAAAATAACGACCCAAACTAGTCTAGAGAAGAGTAAATATGTGTAAATGCCGAATTTATTAATTTTAATTAACTAACAACAAATTATAAATTAATTATCCCTAGATGGTTAAACATCAGTTCAATTATCCTATGTTTGAAAACCCAGAATATTAGAACAGTAACGAAAACAGTAAATAACGCACGATATGATTATGGAGAAACCCTAATTGGATAAAAACTCTAGGCAATTTGCTAATCAACAATCCACTATAAACGATATTAAACTTACAGTCTATCAGATTAGACGATGACACATATTATCTGATCTTTTGACTGTAATTCCAACAGCTCTCCTGAATTCTTTGCTCATGCACCAACTCCCACTGTAATTTTCAAAGCTCTCCTGGATTGCGCTCTCCTGCAACAACTCCTAGTTTTGTGAAATCGTCTATCTCATGTGAACTCACGAAAAATACCGCATTTTTCAACGATTGGAACTCCAGTCACCTTCTCTTGAACTTCAGAAACTCTGGCACATACAGAGGAAGCAGCAGTTTGATATTTGGATTTAAGATATGATGTTTTTCTCACCGTCGGAACAATTCACTTTGAAGTATGAAGGTTGAATGCTTCAGATGATGAAAATAATATGAAATCAATGTTTTTTTTTCTTAATAATCAACCTTGGAAAAACCGTTCTATGACGTTTGGATATTTATATGTAGATTAGGGAATGAATGGACCGGTCAAAAAGCTTTTAAAAAAAATAAATTAAAAAATTCCTGGATAACACTGTCACTCGAGTGAAGGGTGAGCGACAATCGAGCGACAGGTTGTCGCTCGAGCGAAGGTGAGGCAACATGTGGGCGATGAAGTTTCCGTTTCTAACGCTCGAGCCAAGCCTTGACGACAACTAGCGAAATTTCGCGCCGTTTTTTCTTATTTTTCATTCTCGAACTCTAGACCTAAAATATCACAACTTTCACTAATTGCACACTGCTCCTTGACTTTTTATAACATATCAACTTTAGTCATTTTAGTTAACAGATTTACTAATTATATTAAATACCTAACAACACACATCCTTAATAAGATTCGATCTTGAAGAGGAAGGAGACAACTTAGTAGATTAATTAAAAGAATGAGTCTTTCTCTCTCGAGTCACCTTCTATCCATTTGGAAGAGCTATTCGCTCTGTAGTGTTGTCATACAAGATAAGCATTTATTCCGCCTGATGGTCAGGCAAATCAAAGGTGAAGTTTGTCAAGGTAACCTTGTTATCCACACCTACAGTCATATGAATGGAGGACCGAACAACCGACCCAAATTTTCACGAGCGTTGATGATCCTAGACTTGTACTCAAGGACCATGCTGATTGGTGAATCCTGCATCAAAGTCTTGTCACCCGTGCTCGCTTGGGAACAGAGTAACGAAAGAGCTCGTAAAACCACGCATACTTTGTCCTTAAAGTACTTTCGATTTGCATATAACTAGCGTTCTTTTTGAAATTCTTGATTTTGACATAATAATAAGTTCAACAAGGATAAATACAAGTTAATAACACTCGAATTTGTTAAAAAAATGAGGTGAAATCAGAAGTTTAAACATGTATGGACATTCAACTTTCCGATTGAACGGTTAGGAAATCAATGATTCTTACATTATTTTCAACATTTCAGCATCATTTATGTCATTGTGTGGTATGTTTAATTATTAGGCAGATCAGCTTTGGATTTCTCTTTATTTGCCAACTCAAATAAATGAATGATTAGCTTGGCATTATGTTTTGCTGTCTGTCCACCTATTATGTTAATGTAAGAAAGGTAAAAATACTTTTAGTTTTCATTGAACTACAAGAGTTGTTGTGATTTTAAAGTTACTTGTGACAAGATTTATTTTCACTACTTCGTTGAGCGTTGTTAGACCGTCATCTTCTAGTTTCAGGGAAGAGGTTGCCCCTTTCTTTCCTTGCGTAGTTCAATTTTTGTATCACTTCCATGTGTATAATAGGGTCGGGTTCAACATCTATCTATATCACCGACGTGGTCATACCAGTAGCAAAGGATCTTGGAGACGTAATACAATATTCGATTAGTCTCTTTAAGCTCAAAGGCATGTCTACATTAATAGCTCTTAATTAACATGACGTTAACCACTTAAACTTGAGATTTTGCTTTCTTTACGGTATCCATTCTCGATCGTTGTGAAGATGTCGACGTTGCATTCGTCGAATGCTCCAATTGGATTCATAAGGGTAAAATTTGTTTCATAAGGAGAACCACAAAAACCGAAAGGTGAAAGAAAAAATGTCTACATAAACAGAGAAAGGACTTCTCAAACATTTCCCCCCTCATTTAATGTTAATTATGTGAGTTTTCCAATGTCACTTTCAACTTTATACACATCACTGTACATGGGCTGAAATCAAATGATGCTATAAGAAAGAAAGCCTTTTGGGCCTATCAAATTGTATGTTTTGAAGAAGCAATAAATTTATATCTAAGAGTTTAACTATGATCCATTTCAAAACTAAGAAAAATGATTTAAAATTTTAAAAATCAGATATTATTAAATTTTATTTATGAAATTATTAATTAAATATATTTTATTAATTAAATATATAAAGGTTACAAATTTATATTTGGTCACAAATTATCGAATTAATTGATTACAAATTATTTCTGGGTCGCAGATAAATAAATTATAGGTCACATTATTTTTGTCATAAATCAAAAAATCTATAGGTCACATTATTTTCGATCACTGGCAAAAAATTTTATAGGTCACAATTTATTCATCGATCACAACATCACAAATTTTATAAGTTACAAATTATTTGACGATGACAAATTATCAAATAAATCGGTCAATAGTGAATTTCTAGGTCATAACTCAGTAAATTGTGAGTTATAATCACATTTTTTAGGTTCCATATTATTTATTGATTACAAATTAACCAATTTATTGGTTACTATAAACTAAATAATTGGTCACAAATTATTTATTGGTCACATATTAACTAATTTATGGTTACAATCAACCAAAAACTTGGTTACAAATACTCCCCATTCCCAATCCAACCTTACCTCTCCCCACCACACAACACCACTGACGACTCAATTACACTACCACCATAGCTGTCTTCGGTGCTACCAACTACCACTCCACGTCGACAATCCCCACAAAAAAATCCCTAAATTCGCTGACGGGTACTACCACCACCATCACTACCATCGCATGTATCAACAATAAACACCAACACGGTTGCCTGTATCAACAAAATCCATCGCCACCTCCACCTCCACCTCCACCTCCAGATCTAACAAAGCTTCCGCCACCACGATTCCAACAATGCCACCGTCAGATCCACCCCACTAGATCCACCACCATCTCTACCAACAAAAACCACATCCAAAACATGTAAAACACCGCAACCACCATTCACCGCGTAAGGCGCTTCAACGTGCAACTTCTCTACGTAGCGACATCATGGTGATGCTGCTGCTATGAGTGGCGCTGCAACAAAGAAGCCTTGTCTGCACACGACGCTACATAGAAAAGCCTATCAATGGTAGTGCATGACCTCGTGCAATACTACTTCGACGTCTAAGCATCTGGAGGCAACAGTAAGGTAGAGAGAAGAAGAGTTAGAGCAGAGAGAGAATGAATTAAGAAGGAGGAAGGAAATGAATATTAAGGATGTGTTTGAGCCACATTATTTTGGAAAAATGTATTCTGAAATAGTAGATTGATGGAGAATGCGTGGTTGAAAAAGAAAGAAAAATTATTGATGTGATGTAAAATATTATTTTATTAAAGAATGTTTGATTAAAAATGAGTAGAAGAATGATGACGAAAATTTTAATGTGTACCAAACATGGGCTAAGATTTGGGGTTTGGGTATATAATAGTTGAATTTTATAATAATATTATTTAATATTAAAATATTGTATTATCATTTGATTTTTGTATATGTAAACTATAATTCTGATTTTTTGAAATGCAATCTTTAAAAGTAGGGGCTCCATGTAATTTCCACTTTGAAGAAAAAGAAACTACATGTTAATAGGGATGTTGAAAGGATGGGATCGAACTTAGTAGGTAGAGACTATATAATACAAGACAAATTTTGTGTAATTCAATATTTGCCACATTGAAGATTAGTTGAGTCAAGCAAACGGTATATGATTTTGAAAATCTGAAAAAATTTGACATGTTCATTGGTACGAGAGTTTAGGAAGAGCTCAATATAACATACTAAATGGCATTTATGTAAAAAAAATTTGCAATTTACAAAGATTCTTACGAATTCATTCTAAGATATAGGATGCATTTAGATTTTAGACCAATTTTAGCATATTTCTAGGTATATGCTCAGATGAATTTGTACATCTCTTTTTCAATGGGACAGCTCTCTTAGAATATACTTTTGATTAGTTATATGCCTCTTGATGCAAGAATAAAAACTTTATGAAATGCAATCAAATAGTTGTTGAGCAAAGTGACAAATGATTCCTTTGAATTTAAAATCCCTCAAATCATTTTTCTATAACATTTTTTTATTTGGAGATGAAGAATTTTAAAATCATATTCCGTACAGATTATTATATTTTTATTTTGTTTTTTGATAAGATTTTTTAAGAATACATTCCATACAATTCTCGCCCCAACTTATTTACTTGTTGTTGCATGTAAATAAGAGTGTCGAAACAAAATTTAAGCCCTTGTTTGGCTTCAATTTTTTAAAATTCATTTTTTCTTAAACTCATTTTCAACCACTCATTTAATAAGACAACAACATTTATTAACGTTTCAACCATACATTTTATCACCTGAATCAAAATTTATTAAAAAATTGATTTTTAACTAAACCAAACGGGAACTAAATGAACACGTCATATCTCTAAAAATAATATCGACTTTTATATGAAATGCTGTAACACTTTGATTCGGGATAATGAAATGAAAGCAATAAGATCCCCTTTAATCTTGTCCATATTTCGAAAGGAAGGAGGAAGGCTGCTCTTCGAAAATGTCTTAATCCATCCTTATTGTGTATTCCAACTTAAAATTTTGCAAGTACACGAACTCGAAGTGTTGATATTTTTATTAAATATTTGATAACACTTTGACTCCTATTGCCTTATTGCCACAAAAGATTAGCACAATATGGCATTGTCCTATTGATGCAGCCAAATGCATTGAAATCCATAACGTTGTTGCCTCTTCAAAGATTTTGAAGCTATTAACCCCAAAAGAAAAGTGAAATTTGACTTTTCATAAGTTTATAAGGGCATATATATATATATTCGACTTCTCTCTTTCACTTTTTCTTTTTGCCATAACTTGTGAGCTTGTCTCTTCCTCGTATTGACTGATATTTGAATATTAAACAAACTTCATTAGTAGATAATATTGATAGCAGATGAATCCATTAAAAATAAAAAAATACATACTAATATTGTAGTGCAATAACTTAAGATATATGTATATGCAACGCGTTAGAAACCGTCGAGATTGCTATACTAAATATGCAATTAGTACAACCTCAATAATTCTAGAAGATAACTACCCGGGTTCTTGACAATGCTTGATAAAGACATTTTGTTGAACAACATTTGAAATGGGATCAGGAATTTTATATCAATGAATGACATTTTAACCTAATTTCATCATAAGAACTATTATTATACTTGATTATGTATCTAATACATGATATTTTAACCTAATTTTTAGATGGAAATTCATCTTTTGTAAATTATTTATTACAAAACTATAATGTTGGAATGAGTTTTCACAAAAGAAGAAGAATGAATGTTCAAATCCCCACCATCTCTACAAGTGTTCTTACTTCGTGCACACAACGAACACGCAATATATCATATATTTTTATTTAGAATTATGAAGTTTTTTTTTCCTAAACACTTGTCAATGTTCTAATACATTGAGCTCAACAATATCCCAATAAATTTTGAGAAAAATGAAAATTCGAATAAAATTGTGAATTGATTATTAATCCTTTTTGTACTTTCCAAAAAAGGAGAAATCGGAAAGATGTTCTAAAAGCGTAAAGTGTAACTAGATCGTAAGATTAAGTTTCTAGTTTTTACGAGCTTAAACAAACTTAGACGTAAAGAGTTGAAAGTGTGGCTCGATGACAATGCCAAACTTCATGTATGAGAGCATTTGTAGAACCTTGATTTCGAATAAAACTGTGAATTCAGTAAAGAACCTCCAAGAGACTTAAAGTTTAAATTTAAAATTCTCTCTATATTAAAGAGTCAATTTTTAAAATTATGTTTCAAGACGTCCTTCAAATTGACATTTAAAATAGGGCTTATTAGCACAAAACGTCCATACGTTTGACAGTTTGTGTGCAAAACGTCCCAACGTTTCATTTTTTTGCATTTTCGCCCTTATTTCAACGTTTCAGTGTGGAAAACATCATTTTCACTATTTNTTTTTTTTTCCTAAACACTTGTCAATGTTCTAATACATTGAGCTCAACAATATCCCAATAAATTTTGAGAAAAATGAAAATTCGAATAAAATTGTGAATTGATTATTAATCCTTTTTGTACTTTCCAAAAAAGGAGAAATCGGAAAGATGTTCTAAAAGCGTAAAGTGTAACTAGATCGTAAGATTAAGTTTCTAGTTTTTACGAGCTTAAACAAACTTAGACGTAAAGAGTTGAAAGTGTGGCTCGATGACAATGCCAAACTTCATGTATGAGAGCATTTTTTTAGAACCTTGATTTTGAATAAAACTGTGAATTCAGTAAAGAACCTCCAAGAGACTTAAAGTTTAAATTTAAAATTTTTTCTATATTAAAGAGTCAATTTTTAAAATTATGTTTCAAGACGTCCTTCAAATTGACATTTAAAATAGATAGCCAAATTTGTAGAGTCAAACCCACTTTCTATAATTAAATGTACTCAAATTATTTCACTTTTCAGTGTAGAAAAATAATATAATAATTGAGCAATTGAGCTTGTTTGGTACCAATTTTAATTCAATTAAAATTGAAAAAATAGTCGTTATTCCACTCGTCTAATAAAAATCAACAACAACGACTAATTTTTTAATTTTAATTTCTACGAAACATACTCCTAAATTTACATGTCCTCTCTGAATTGTTACATACGTTTTTCAAAAATAGAGAGCATGCTCTAAAGTTGTTAATTATTCCCAAAATCTAAGGCATTTGACACTTTTTACAGGCGTAATAATTACTCCTTAATCTTCGGAGCCAAATCCTATCTATCCCTATATTCGGCATCTTCCTGTAGTTTGATCCATCGCATATTCCTATACAGATTAATTGCGTGTTTGGCTCAGCTTAAAATATTCACTTATATGTATATAAATGAGTCTTATAATTTCGTGTTGGAATCACAGTAAGAAATGTTTTTATGTTTAAATTAAAATAAAAATTTAAGTTAGTTTTAAACTTGGCCAAACATGGAATACGAATCAAGATAGGAGTGAACTGAACTTTCAAGAAATCTTTCTAAAATCACAAGCATATACAGCAGCTTCTAATTTGTATTGTATCTATTCCTCCACTCACCATCCCACCCCACCGTCCTGTCTCTCGTGATCTATAAGGCATTTGTCTTTTCTTTTCCCTTCGGGATTCATCTTGTTGCATGCGAATCCTGATAGACTTTAACTATAGTAATATAAGTCACAGTCTCAAACTTTTTCCATCACAAAAAATCGTACTTTTTTTTTTTTCACTCAATTAATAGTTCACGCTGTCAGAATCTGATTTTATCCGTGAGTCTGGTTGAATTCAGAAACTCGAAAATCTCGTGGGCTTTTTTTTGCCTTTCCTTTTGAATTGGTTGTTTTCATCTTGAATTAAGAGTCTGGAAAAGATTGAAAAAAAAAGTTTTAAAAAAGCAGCTTTTTTTTTGTAATTTGGCAAGCAATATATAGTGTGAGGGAGAGAAAGAGAAAGATGAGTAAGAACCTGGAAAAAATGGCATCAATTGATGCTCAGTTAAGGCTATTGGCGCCTGGGAAGGTTTCAGAGGATGATAAATTGGTGGAGTATGATGCTTTGTTATTGGATCGTTTTCTTGATATTCTTCAGGACTTGCATGGGGAGGAAATCAGAGAAACGGTACCAAGTTTTGATTTTTAATAAATTTTCGATTTTTTATGTTTATTTTGTAAGTTTTTGTTTGTGGGCTTTGTCTAACTCCGTGGTTCGAGTATGAAAGGCTGTTGATACATTAATTCTAATGTTCTGTAGAGTGAAAAAATGGCCAATTTGTTGGAATTTTTAACCTATTAAATGTTGTTTGTGAAATTGGGCATGGTTTTGTTTTCACCTTGATTGATTTAACTCCAATATTGTCATAGGACTTTGTATAATTCCAATTGAGCATATGCCTGCTTGTTATATGTTAGATTTCATATCCACTTCTTGCTTCTCAAATTTCGAAATCGACTGCAGTCACAGGGTTAACTAATTATGTATACTTGTAACTAAGATTCAACTTCACATATTTTGTTAGAAAAGAAGCTTTCTGTTTCTGATTCTTATGTAGAGCTATATATATTGTTTTGATAGCTGATGGTATTTGCACTAATGCTATAAAAAACATTGTCAAAGTTTTTACGAATGTCAAAGAATGTGCTTCTATTGGAAATTTTACGGGTTTCAGTTGGAGTTTGTGATGGTTTCGCGAAAATTATTTTGTGGCTTTAATTTTGGACAAGGTTCAAGAATGCTATGAGCTCTCTGCAGAGTATGAAGGGTCACGTGATCCACAGAAACTAGAAGAGCTTGGGAAAGTCCTTACGAGTTTGGATGCTGGGGATTCTATTGTGGTTGCAAAATCTTTTTCCAACATGCTTAATTTAGGAAACTTGGCTGAAGAGGTTCAGATTGCATACAGACGTAGAAGTAAGCTAAAGAAGCGTGACTTTTCTGATGAGGCCTCAGCAACAACTGAATCAGACATTGAGGAGACTCTAAAGAGGCTTGTAGGACAACTGAAGAAGACTCCTGAAGAAGTTTTTGATGCTTTGAAGAATCAAACGGTTGATTTAGTATTTACTGCTCATCCTACTCAGTCTGTTCGTAGATCTTTGCTTCAAAAACATGCAAGGTTTGTTATTAATGTTAATTTTATTTAAAGTAGCTTATATTATTATTTCTTTGTTTACCTACATGACAGGGCATCAAGAGGCACCTGTACGTTAATATTCATATCTAGTTTAATTTTTGGAAAATCTTTAACTCTTCCATTTGCATGTTTCCAGGATTCGAGATTGTCTGACTCAGCTAAATGATAAAGACATTACTCCTGATGATAAGCAGGAGCTGGATGAGGCATTACAAAGAGAGGTATGTTATTTATGCATTGGGTATGTCACTTCATGTGTAAAGTTTTTCTTAAGAGTTCTCCATTGTGGCCTGATTCTGAAATCACATTATTTGGTGTGATTCCGGAATAATGTCTATTTTCTAATTATGCACACCGCCACAACCGGTTATTTTGTTAACCTAAAATTTACTCCAACTGGTCTGGATCTGCTTTCTGTAACAAATAACACAAAACGTGACTAGTGGTCCCCTTATAGGTTCTACCCATCAGTAAGTCTAAAAATATTGCTAAGTCTTGACTAGAATATACGTGTCCCATCAAAGCTGAGAAATTTGTCC
>CAIGRF010287687.1:0-14971 GCA_903798235.1 Fraxinus ornus | reverse complement strand
CACACACACACACACACACACACACACAGAGACATCTATATCGCCCCCTCCTATAACCCATTCTTAATTTTAAAGAATTAGCATTAACATAAGTGTTACCATGTATTGGTTTTGCGACCTTCTAACTGGTACATGAAACTCATTTGGAAATTGAGTAGTAAAAATGTTAAAATTCCGGATTTCCTAAAATGGTCCTCAATGTGGCAAGTAGATGAGGATAAATGAATCCTCAATATATCCTGTAATGTCTACAAAGTGAGCTACCAGGTCACCTCATCACTGAAGTTATTAAATGATTGAATAACTCAACTCTTGTAGAAAATCAGACACAATTGGACTTTGATTCAGAATGCAGTCATCTAGGAAGCATCACCACGGACACGAGAGTCGGACACACCGACACACTATTTTTAAAAAAATTACTGACATGACAAGT
Source organism: Fraxinus ornus (assembly GCA_903798235.1). NCBI lineage: Eukaryota > Viridiplantae > Streptophyta > Magnoliopsida > Lamiales > Oleaceae > Fraxinus > Fraxinus ornus. The sequence goes on along the minus strand of CAIGRF010287687.1, from coordinate 14,535 downwards.
CTCCGACATGTTAATTAAAATGATATTAACATTTTTTTTCTGTTCGTTATATTGTAAAGTAATTTGTTTTTGTATATATCTTCTGGCATGTCAGTAACATGTCCAATTGTAAATGCCACTTAGCATTTCCAACACATGTTAGTGTTGTGTCGGACATGACTTGCCGGTGCTGGGAGAGTATCGTTGCATCCTAGACAGTCATAATTAAACTTGATGCTGATGAAATCATTGCCAATATCTACAAATTAATTTTTGGCTAGCTGAGAAATTGCTGAAATCTTATTTCCTTTCGTGCACTTTTTCTTCACATCTGCATTTTGATCTATATACTCTTCATATTTGTTCCTTTGTCCATGTAGATACAAGCTGCATTTCGCACGGATGAAATTAGGAGGAATCCTCCTACTCCTCAGGATGAGATGAGGGCAGGAATGAGTTACTTCCATGAAACGATTTGGAAGGGTGTGCCAAAATTCTTACGCCGTGTTGACACTGCTTTGAAAAACATTGGAATAAATGAGCGTGTTCCTTACAATGCCCCTCTTATCCAATTTTCTTCTTGGATGGGTGGGGATCGTGATGGTATTTTCCTTCATAACTAATATATTATTTTACACAAGTGGTTTTTCACTTTCCTTTATTTGCATAATATTCTCTGTTGAGAAACACGACATTTTAACTAATTCTGGTATCTGCTTTAATAAAAAACGATGAATAGACAAGGCTGCCTCCTTTGTGCTTTTTTCGTTAGGCTGTCTCACATTCGCTTTATCAAGTACTCCATTCCACAATATCAACGTATAAATGGGAACTTTTCTTAATGTATGCGTCCAAATTATTAAAGTGGAATTCTGGAATGACAGAATTACGTTCTTCCCTTTGTGATTGTTGAAAGCAGCTACTTTCCTATTGACATTGAGAATCAATGAGTGAACAAACTGTTTTGCCTATGAATCTGCACCTGACGTTTATCTCCATATCGAAGAAAATAACACAATTCTAGCTATTTGTCGTGAATAAGTTATATAGCTAGGAAATACTTTATTTACCATATCTAGATCTTGAACCACTCTTCCCAATATTCCTTTTCCATGTTGTTAGTCTAAGTGCAGGCAGTAAGTGTTTCAAAGATAAACTGGTGGATTCTGGTTATATTATATAGATTGCAGCTAATATGTGTTTCAATGTTGTGGCAGGCAATCCAAGGGTAACTCCTGAAGTTACAAGGGATGTATGCTTATTAGCTAGAATGATGGCAGCTAATTTGTACTTCTCCCAGATTGAGGATCTCATGTTTGAGGTAAGAAATAGCCATTGCAGTGCAAGCCTTTTAGCGGTGTCCCTGGATTGATCAAAACTTCCATTTTTTTGTATTATATATTGTCTCTGGCAGCTTTCTATGTGGCGCTGCAATGAAGAACTCCGTGCACGTGCAGACGAACTTCACAGCACTTCAAAAAGAGATGCAAAGCATTACATTGGTATGCTCTTTTTATTTGTTGTCCACTCTGAACTGACATTCTTATTCAAATATTTCCCATCTATCACTGGTGATAGCACTTAATTATTTTCTTCATTTACCTTTTGTATTCTTTTTGGTGATTCTATCTGTGTCTCTGGTCTTTATTGTTTCATTAATCTTAAAAAGTCTATATACTTGTACCCCCTTTTCATGCTATCAAATATGTCCTTTGATCTATTCATTGCTCCTTGAATGTTTTTCTTTCCCTTGTTATGAAGGTGGTGGTAATAGTAATTAATCTGGGAATGAAAAAAATATAACTTTACTCTTCTAAAAATTTAAAATATAGCATATTTCTGTTTGTCTTGTTGATTGTTCTTCTCATGCTTGATACAGAGTTTTGGAAGCAAATTCCTCCAAATGAACCATATCGTGTTATTCTTGCTGACGTGCGGGACAAGCTGTATCATACACGTGAACGTGCTCGTCAATTGCTAGCCAATGGAATATCTGATATTCCAGAGGAGGCAACCTTCACAAATGTTGATGAGGTCTGGCCTTGTTGACAAAAACGTCCATCTTCTCTATTCCTATGAGTCTCACTCTTTTAATTTTCATCTTGCAAATTACGAACGGATTGACACGAGTTTATAACTGTTAGATGCATTATTGCTGTCACTGGAGATACGCAATTGCTTTGTTATGCGCAATTGCTTATGGGCTTGATCAACAATCTCAATGGATTAGTATATTATCACTCTAAGCCAACTCATTCTACAACAGAGGCTTCATTTCTTAGCTTCACTTCATATTATAACTATTAACACTCTCATATATAACCACCTTGTCCAGTGAATAGGTTATTCTAAGTGCTGATTTGTGGTAATTAATTAATTGGTTTAATCCAGCTTGCTTTTAGGTTGGTTTGTTTTGAATACTAACAAATGGAGAATTTGAATATATTGAAAAGAATCTATGCTTTTTTGAGAGTGAAAGTTTCTGATAGAGAGAGTAATCATACACAACATGGGCGAACTAGTGCTGATGAATGTAGTGAAGAATATGGTGCCATGTTGATAATAAAATGTAACAAGAAACCAATTAGAGGAGAAATTGAATTCTGGAGAATTTAATGATGGATTGTTGTATGAATATTTATACTTTGAAGTATACCTTCAGAGCAAACATTTCTATATGCATTTAGCTTGTTGACTGATTGAATGTGCATTTTGACTCTTTAGGTTAGCTTTTCTGTGCCTTAAGAAGTTCAAACTAGATATAGATTGGGCTAGTGCTCAAGTAAATAGCTGCACTCAGTACTCTGTAGAATATCTTAAAACACTTGTATCTGTTTTGTTCCATATATATATATATATTTATTTATTTATTTTTTCAAATTTTATTAGTTAAGTAGGAAGTGCAAAATAATCCCTTTCATGTCCCCGTTTATGATTGTGATCCATGAACACCAAAAAATTTTAAGTTGAAGAAAATAGAAATGAATTTCCAGTGTAAGTTATGCATTTATCGTGTGCAATATTTATCTATTACACATACTGTTGATTCATTTTTTTGTCATCAGTTTCTAGAGCCTCTTGAGCTGTGTTATAGATCACTTTGCACTTGTGGTGATCGACCCATTGCCGATGGAAGCCTTCTTGATTTCTTACGACAAGTTTCGACTTTTGGGCTCTCACTTGTGAGACTTGATATCAGGCAAGAATCGGATAGGCACACTGATGTTCTAGATGCTATTACAAGGCACCTGGAGATTGGGTCCTACAAAGAATGGTCAGAAGAACGCAGACAGGAGTGGCTTTTATCTGAACTCAGTGGCAAGCGCCCTCTTTTTGGGCCCGATCTTCCCAAAACCGAAGAAATTGCTGATGTATTAGACACTTTTAATGTCATTGCTGAACTCCCCTCGGATAACTTTGGTGCCTACATAATTTCAATGGCAACTGCCCCATCTGACGTCCTTGCAGTAGAGCTTTTGCAACGTGAGTGCCATGTCCAAAATCCTCTGAGGGTTGTCCCATTGTTTGAAAAGCTTGCTGATCTTGAGGCTGCACCTGCTGCTGTGGCTAGGCTTTTCTCAATAGATTGGTATCGTAACAGAATCAATGGGAAACAAGAAGTCATGATTGGATATTCTGATTCAGGAAAGGATGCTGGACGGCTTTCTGCAGCATGGCAGTTATATAAGGCCCAGGAGGAGCTTGTAAAGGTTGCAAAACAATACGGCATAAAACTTACTATGTTTCATGGCCGAGGTGGGACGGTTGGAAGAGGAGGGGGCCCAACCCATCTTGCTATATTATCTCAGCCACCGGACACCATTCACGGGTCGCTTCGTGTCACTGTTCAAGGTGAAGTTATTGAACAATCGTTTGGGGAGGAGCACTTGTGTTTCAGAACACTCCAACGTTTTACTGCAGCTACACTTGAGCATGGAATGAACCCACCTGTTGCACCAAAGCCAGAATGGCGTGCACTGATGGATGAGATGGCTGTAATTGCCACAAAAGAGTATCGTTCTGTAGTTTTCCAGGAACCTCGATTTGTTGAGTACTTCCGCCTTGTGAGTATTTTTCCACTTTGGTAATTTTTTTGTCAGAATCTGCGAAAAAAAAAAAAATTCACAAACACATTAAACTTAATAGGTTTACACAAGTTGACTGGTAACTTCTAGATGTGGAAATATAAGTTGGCATCAAAGTTGCCAGTTTGACTTAAGAAGACTGATAATTGTCGGCATACCCCCAAATTGTGAATTGGGCATTTGTAATATTTTCTTGTTTGTCTCTCTTTCTGAGTATTGCAGGCAACACCTGAGTTGGAGTATGGTCGGATGAATATTGGGAGCCGCCCTTCAAAACGAAAGCCTAGCGGTGGAATTGAATCACTCCGAGCAATCCCATGGATATTTGCATGGACGCAGACGAGATTTCATCTTCCCGTCTGGCTTGGCTTTGGATCTGCGATCAAACACACCATTGGGAAGGATATTAGAAATCTTCAGACTCTTAAGGACATGTACAAAGAATGGCCTTTCTTCAGAGTAACTATTGACTTGATTGAAATGGTTTTGTCCAAAGGAGACCCAGAAATTGCTGCTTTATACGATAAACTTTTAGTTTCAGAAGATTTGTGGCCATTTGGAAAGCAACTGGGGAACAATTATGAAGACACTAAGAATCTGATCCTTCAGGTGAGAAGGGCCATTTTCTATTTAAAACCTTTTGTTCACGAGAGCTAGAATTTTTCTGTCATAACTTCCAAGAAATAGAAGGGGGGAAAACTTCGAGCTGAGACATGGTTGAATTTATTTTTCTATTTTATATATATATATATATATTTTTTTTTTTAGCATTTGTACAGTTCTTTTCAGTAACTTCAATTGCTAATTTTTTCATGATTAGTTCAACTTCCATTTAACGGAAGGAAGCTGATATGGTCTTTCTCTGCTTAGGTTGCTGGACACAAGGAACTTCTAGAAGGCGACCCCTACTTAAGGCAGAGACTCCGACTTCGCGATCCGTATATCACCGTCCTCAACGTGTGCCAAGTCTACACATTGAAGCAGATACGTGATCCAAGCTACCGCGTAAAGGTGAAGCCACATCTCTCGAAAGAGATAATGGAAATGGATATGAACAAACCGGCTGCTGAACTGGTGAAGCTCAACCCAAAAAGTGAGTATGCTCCCGGGTTGGAAGACACACTTATCTTGACCATGAAGGGTATTGCAGCTGGAATGCAGAACACTGGTTAAGGTCGGGTCATCTTGCCTTTGCTAGATATATGGTGTTGGTTAAATTATAAAGAAATAATGACTTACGTTAACGTATTGTGGTACTCTTTGTTTTGGAAGAATTGCAATAATATTGCCCTCTAAGTATGTAGTCAAACCAAATACATATGAAAACGACTTTTTCTTGCATAAATCTTGTATTCATATGGATGTGACTTTTTCCATTATCAGTAACAAGAATGAAGTATATACAATAAGCCAAATTAAGATTGTGTTCTTCCGCTAGCCACAATTACTGCCTCTTCGATAGCCTGGAAAAAAGTGGCAATCTTGTACGTAAAGAATCCCATGAGAATTGGTATCAACTCGAGGTGCATGAATCCATAATCCAGAACCAGAATCCTGTGTACAGATCAATTGAGGATACCTAACTATAATCCAAGAACTGATATTAAACATGACAAGGAGATTTGGCAAACTTATGCTCTTTCTCAAGTTATTACCCGTTCCACCGGTTATATAACATGACCATGACAACAGGAACCAATAGCCTTGGCTGTCCAATTGCTCCCCTTCGAGTAAGAACTTCTGATGAGCAAACCAAATGGAGCCAAGTAGGTCATCTTTGATCTTTCTAATATAGAATGTCTGCAATGATATGACTCTACTTCATACCATAAACTTTATAAAAGCCAAAAACATGTGGGACATCCTAAAGTTTGAAGGAATAATGTAGCTGACAGCAAACTCATTGCAAATAAAGCTTAGTTTTTTGTTGGTTTCGTAATTGTAAACATTTCCATATATTTTCTTCATGGACATGTAGTTGCCTTATTCTTCAGTATTTTTGAAACTGCTTGTACTTGGGAATAGGGAAAAGCGAGGAAAAAATTATAACTAGAATATAAGAAATGGTTCAAAATTATGCCTCACAAACGTCATTCTCAGCAAAAAGCAACAGGATTGTGTCCAGTTAAACCACTAACTGAATTTTGTCCGAGAAATTCTGTAGCAGTCACGATTAGTGTATAAAGCTTGCACACGTCTCTTAAATTGAATTCATTCAGTGGGGTTAATCAAGCAGTAACAAGGCCATCCTTGATGATGCAACCATACAATTGTTGAGTGTAGGACATCACATGAATCCGTCTATGAGATCTACCTTGATATTATTTCTGGATCAAGATGCAGAAGGTAAAATGCAAGTTGTCATGTTATGTGACTCAAATCCCATGTGATTTTAAAGTTTGTTTCATGGAGGAAGTCTAGATAATATTGGTTTATAAGTTCGGTTTGATAAGGGATCAAATTTCATCATGATTTGAGAGTTTGATTGGGATAAGAATTTTAGGATTGATGAAGAAGTGTTTTGAAACGACTAGGACAAAGGCGAACATGGGCTGGGTGACGTGGCGCCATAGCTTTGTTTGGGACAAGCAAGGTGCCAGCCCACGGGTGCGGAGGCACCGGGGGCAGTGCCATGGCGCCATCTGTGCTAGAGGAAGTCGACTCCTAGTTGGTTTTTGATGCAATTTTGTGTTCTACTTCATCCATAACTTTAAGATTTGGCTCCTATAAATATTCCACAAGGTGTAGGCTTTTTAGAGACTCAAGATAACAATTAGATCATTGTTATATACATTATAAACTTGAAAGAATTGTTTAGATTTAGATTGAGAGAATCAGATCTTGTAAAAACAAATTTAGTTTCTTGATATAATAAATTATCCTCCTCTTCCACAAAAATCTTGATCCATTATTTCTCATATTGTTCATATTATTCCCGTCTTTAATTATTTGGCCGGATTCTGAACAAATGATATCAAAGTGAATCCGGTATTTTGATTGGTTCATAACAAATGGTATCGGAGCCAAGTTTTTTTGCAATTTTTTGAGAGGTCCAAATTGGTTATTAAAGAGAGGTTTGAACAATGTCGATTGTTTTAAGAATGACAACTACAAAATTTGAGATTCTGCTTTTAGATCGCAACAGTAGATTTTCTTTGTGGCAGATCATGATGCAAGTGGTTATTACTCAATTCGATCTTGATGGTGCTTTGTCGGGGGTAAATAGAATGCCTACAACAATGACCGTGGAAGAGAAGCAACATAATGATTGAAAAGCCCTATCACAAGTGTTCCCTCATTTAACCTTGAGGGGTAGCTCAATTGGTCAGACCTTGGGTTTGCTCCTCAATGGTCACTAGTTCGAGTTCCCTCAGGGCCACTGAGGTGAGTACGTGACCGTAAACTTCAGGCCCCGTGGGATTAGTCGAGGTGCGCGCAAGCTGATCCGGACATCCACTGTTATTAAAAAAAAAAAAACAAGTGTTCCCTCATTTAGTTTTAATTCATCAATATTTAGAGCGATAAATGTCAGTGGTACAAATTTTGAAATTCTCTCTAAGTTAGTTAGATATATGCGTGTGGACGTTCATAGTATGTTATAATCAAAAAAAATTATAGGAATTTAATCTTCTATCATGGTGGAGATGTAACGAAAAACAATATTCAATTATATCTATTAACACATTCGGTGTCTATGGTAACATCAGTTGCTAAATTTAATTTAGGTGATTGAATTTTATCAAACGAACGATCAAAACTAAAAGAAGATATACTGAGACTTTAATATGCTTGAAGGACTGAGAATGTGCGGAATAACATATTCAAGAACAAGTTGACGGTATAATAGTCGAAGAGTTGTAGTAAATCCAAGTATAAGATATTGTAAGTTTTTAAATCGATTAATTTTAAAAAAATACATAATTTTTAAAATTTATTTATTTCAAGAAAAACTGTGCACGAAATGTTTTATTCTTGCACAATTTTAACTCCACTTACGTTAATTGTAGCCGGTCCCGAGCCTTAAAAAAGGAGGATGATTGTAAGTTTTACTTAATTTTTTTTTAAAAATGTTAGATTGAGCTAAGGCTAGAGCTCGGGTCGAGCCTAATTTTTTTGGTCGGGCAAAAGCTTGACTCGACTCGGAAAAAAAAAAGTTCCAACAATTTTTACTCGAGCCAATTCCGAGCCTCAAGTTTCGACTCGCTATCCAACTTGACTTGGCTCGTTGACATCTTTACGTGCAAGTACAACTACAAGTTACGCTCATCTACAAACGCGTTTTTAGTAATTGTAGCAACATGAAGGAGAATTACAGGAGAAAAACTGTGTCACGCAATCAATCATTATTCTCAAATTCAACCACTCTTTCTCTACACAGTCTCCTCTTCGGCAGTGAAATTCGTGGGCTAGTGTAACCATTGTCAGTAGCAGAATCTAGAGAGAGAAAGTACTTCAATTCATTAGATCGGCGATGGCTTCTTCCTCAGATCGCGAAACCTCCGTTTACCTTGCCAAGCTTGCCGAGCAAGCCGAACGCTACGATGGTAAAATCCCCCAACCTCGCACAAATTTTTATTATGCATGTAAATATATATAGTGAAGTATGTATAGATCTCACTTTTAATTATGCTTCGTATAATTCGTAAAACTAAGAATTTTTTTGGAGAATTTGAAATTGAGTTAGCTAATATTTTGATCGAGATACTGATCGATTATTAATTACTAATTAGAAGGGGGCAAAGTTGCAATCAGCCTTTCAATTTCGCTTTTTAAGTTAGTATTTCACTTGAGCTTTTAGGAGTTCATTAAAAATTACTATTTTGTTGAGATATTTTTCTAATTCGTTCTGTTAGAACTGTGGTTTTTCTTAGCTTCCACCGAACAAATTATTTAAAGTCTTTCATTATTATAATTATTTTGAATTTGTTTGCGTCATTGGCGATTCAAATAGTTTATAAACAATTGATTTTCCAGTTTTCTTGTATTTAGTAAAATTTCATTATCAGTTGTGTTATCAATACAGAATCTGATCTTTGAGTTATAATTATGAACTGATTTTGTTAATAGAGATGGTGGAAGCTATGAAGAAAGTGGCGAAGATGGATGTGGAGTTGACAGTGGAGGAGAGAAACTTGCTGTCGGTGGGGTACAAGAATGTGATTGGGGCTAGGAGAGCTTCATGGAGAATCTTATCTTCGATAGAGCAGAAAGAGGAATCCAGAGGGAATGAGCAGAATGCTAAGCGGATCAAGGAGTACCAGCAGAAGGTGGAGTCAGAGCTCACCAACATCTGCAGTGACATCATGACTGTCATAGATGAGCATCTCATTCCTTCGTGTACAACTGGCGAATCTACTGTGTTTTACTACAAGATGTGAGGATGGTCTTACCCTCAGTTATGTTTGAATGTGATTTTCAGTTTATTAGGAATTGATTGGTTTCTGTCTTTTGCAGGAAAGGGGATTATTATAGGTATCTTGCAGAATTCAAGACTGGTAATGAGAGGAAAGAAGTTGCTGATCAGTCACTGAAGGCATATGAGGTATAATTCTGGTGTACTTCTACGAAAACTACACATGGGCTCACATGTATGAATCTAGTTAACATTTTCAGGCCAGTCAATGTTTTGCGAATCCATAAAGCATATTGTTTGAGTTCTATTATGAGGTAATATATTCCACTTGGCTCTTATATTGCCTGAAATCTTTCAAGAATGCATAGAAGACAGGATGGGCAGGATTCACCAAAATTTTTCTTGGTGGAGAGTCATCATGTTTGTGGCTCTTGATGGGTGCCTGACTGGTGTTGGGTTTTATTTATCTACCAGGAATTCTAAATTGTCCATTCCCTTTAAAGACATCCTGCGAGAGACATTATTAAGGTTAGGGAAACAAGAAGAGGTCTGAGAAGCACATATGACTGTGTGCTGCAATATGTTGCAGCGTTGACCAGAATATCAACGTACATTCACCGAGCTGGTAGTTAAATTAAAGGACTATATTATTAGTTTTATTTTATGGCATAGAGGAGGTAATTAGTGGTTTAAGGATTTGTGAAAGGGCTAGAGATTTGGTACTTCATCTCATCTTTCAGTAATAAGCTATTAAATTTCATTGCATGATACAATAAATGCATTCCACATTTTTGACTATCTCAAAATCACAAAGGTATACTAGCTTGGAGTTTCCTGAACTATTATTCTCCTTGTCATCCTCATTCATCGACATCTTGAGTTGGTGTGCTTCAGAAGCACATGGTTTACCCGTCTTGAAAATTGGGAACCCTAGATCTTAAGTTGGTAGAGTAACTTTGTTGCTTCTATGTTAGTGTTACTTTCGCATTGTTTGAAATGAATTTGGTAAATCCATATATATCAACTTTTATGGAACCATAAGATTTAGGACCTTAGACTTTGTGGATATCTTAATGAAACTTCCTTCATTGTCGAGTGATATCAATTTACTCCGTCTTTCTCTCAGTGTGTGTGGGCATTTGTGTGCATGCACATGCTTACTGTTACTTCTGAAATCTGCTTGCAGACAGCCACCACCACAGCTGAGGCTGAGTTGCCTCCGACACATCCCATTCGTTTGGGTTTGGGTTTGAATTTTTCTGTCTTTTACTATGAGATTATGAATTCACCTGAGAGGTTTGTCTCTTACAGTTATTCTGTTGTTTCCAGTACATATTTCACATTTTAGTACTCAGCAAGTGATTACCTTCTTGTTCCAGAGCTTGTCACCTTGCGAAGCAAGCTTTTGATGAAGCAATATCCGAACTGGACAACTTGAACGAGGAGTCATACAAAGATAGCACCTTGATTATGCAGCTTCTTAGGGACAATCTCACATTGTGGACCTCTGACATACCAGAGGATGCAGGTACAATAACAGTTTTCACAAAACAACATGGCTCAATGCTTACTGCCTTGTAATTTCTTTTCGTTTAGAATTTTGGTTGGGGTTCTTTTACGATGGCTGTAATATTCCCCTACCTGGGTTTTAAACTTCACTGGAAGTTGTAAGAGGGTAGAATACTAGTGCACAACTTATTAAACATATTAATAAGCATAACCAAATGGTATTTACTTTGAAGGAACTTTCTGATTCCTTGATATTGGTTTTCAGAGGGGTTGCCTGCTTTATAATATTGCTAGCAAAAGTCTACTATGTCATTTCCAATATTAACATGAAAAAGTACATTTCATATTTATGTTTGTGACAGACTTATTTATGGGAAGGAAATATATTTTTACTTTAAATGATAAAACCTCAGTTATTTATGTGATGATATCTTATCTTTGAGATGGAACAAGTGAGTGAATGTGATACTAAATAATCAAAAAAAATTATATTTTTAAGTATCATTTGTTTAATCTTGTTCAAATTGCTTTTCGGACAGAAGAAGCTCAAAAGCTCGATGCTGCCAAGAAAACTGGAGAGGGTTCAGAGGTATGCTGCTTACGAGCCCTGGAATTTATATATGATAGTTATAAACAACTTGTATTCACGACTTCAACTAGATTTATGTCGACTCGTCTTTTCCTGGCAGTGAATCGACTGAATGCTTATGGCCTGGAAATATCAATTCGTGGGAGAGAAGATGATGATACAATACACCCCCAGAATACTTGGTTTATCGTGTGTCTCGCTAGTTATGGCTTAACAGTTTGCATAGCCATCTTCCTTTACTGAATGGAGTACTGTGTTATGTGAATTTGGTTTGGCATGCAGGTGGTTTTATTTTTTCAATTACTGCCTTAGCCTAGATGGAAGATTTGTGTGTTCTCTCTTTCCTTTCACTTATATTGAAGATTACTGACTCTAAAAGGCAACTTGGCGTGGATCTTACCAACCAATCAGAGAACTTTTTCTCTTGAGTTTATGAATATGTGATGTATAATAGTTAACATGTCAAGTAGCGTACGAGAATACAAGTTTACAAGAATGAAATTGGAAAGAAATAACCGAAAATATAAACATGTGATTTAAGTGATTTAGCCATAAGCCTTCCCATATTGGAAATATATATAATATCAATACTTTTTGGCCAAAGAAAAAATTAAAATGATAGCGTTTTCTGGAATGGAAACCTGTATCCTTTGTACCTGATTCAATATATGCAAGTTCTCAACGACGAATTTATAAAATTGCACAATTAGATTTTTCGACAACGAATTCGTAGAAATTGTCAACTTGGGCATGACCAACTCTAAGAAATGGCAAAAGTGTCCACAGTACTCTTAGCTTCCTTTTCTTATACGTTTTCTTGTGTGTTAATCTCTTTTTAAATACTTTTAGTAGTGCTTATTTACAAACTCATCAATTAATAACAAAAATAAAGGGAATGACGGGTTCTACCATACAAGTGAGGTTGGGGATGGATTATGCTCAAGTAAAGGTTAATGATATATTCATCACATTTAGGGCGTGTTCAGTATAGCTCAAAATTCAATTAAAATTAAAAATATAATCATTATTGAATCTCACTCGTCTAATAAAAGTCAACAATAACGACATGTTTTTCAATTTTAATCCGATTTTAATCTCTACCAATATAAAGGATGGGGGCAATAAGTGCAAACTTCCCAAAAATACAAGAAACGTAGATTTCATAATTCCTTCCAAGTCAAGTGTTCAGAATAAAAACTGATTATCTCATAATATTACCAACTCAAAGGACATACCAAAGTCTGATCAACGCAAGAGTAACGATCCATACAGAACAATTCTACTAATATAAGAGCTCTCTAGCTCACTCAAAACATTCCATAAAATCCAAAGCTTGGTTTCAACAATTTCTCCCCGATCCCAAGGAGACTGGCCTCTCAGGAGCCATCAGTTGCTGGACTGACGCAACTCAGGACGGACAAAATCAGCATCTGCAGGCACTGATATGTCCACAGTAGGTCTCAATTGCGCACATACTTCGATTGCTCCATGTATAGGATCCGATAAGAAGTTGCTAATGAGATCTTGGTTAATAGGAGCACCTTTATCCACGGCCACCAAAGCCTGCTGTGTGAGAATGTAGTCGAAACGAGGGGCCCATTTCCTCGATCCTAGTCGTGCTGTTGTCGAACAATTGTCAACCATGAATGAAACGCCTCTAGCATGCATGAAAGGATTCAATGAATCCACAGACTCGATTACACTCTCATTGATAATCTCCGAGTAGGAGTGCCCTTTCTTTCTCAGAATCTCAATCTGAATTAGCATTCAAAGTAAATTCAGGGAAAATGTCAGCAGACAAGGTACAACGAAATCAATTTGTCAATCTATTTTTCCTTTTCAGCTAAGATATCATTCATCTTTCTCAAGTAAACTGAATACTCACTTGAAACCAATTCGAACAACATACGTTTAAGCAGATATCAAACACACACTGCCTGGATAGTTACTTTAAAGTATGTATAACCACTTTTTGGATCAACCAATTAAAACTATCTAAGACTACTACTATCAGGCAAAACGCATTTCCACGGTAATCTCACTTTTCTATTCCAGTCTGCATATAACTAGAATATGCTATTTAAAAACCAAATAAATAAGAGAGAAATTTAAGTTGAGTTTCAGAAAGAATCCTCACCTGGGCCATCATCAATGCCACATAGACACCTGCAGTGAAAGGATACAAAGGTCCCAAGTCACCCGCTGGACGTGCTGCTCGAACTTTCTCACCAACTTTCCACATCCGCGTCTGGTCAATGTTGCCCATTGGGAAAGCTGGTAAACCTTCCTTTTCCTGCACAGAAGAAAAAATGATAAGAAAATGGAAATCACAATGCTTAAATTGTGAAGATAGAAATCGAATCCAACATACATAAAAACGACGTCCGGCCAAGACAACACTCCTGATCTCACTGCAACTGGCTACATCTTCATAGCACTCGTATAAGATGTCCATGCAGGGATAATATGAAGCGCTATATGCAGCATCAAACTCTTTTTTGCCATCTTCAGTCAATGAATTGTACACAGCCAGCATACCCTGTCACAAAATACAACACAAAAATGAATTAGGAGATGCATCAAGCAGAAATAGTAGTGGAAATGATCAAAGACAGTGTGCATCAACAGAGATATAACAAGAAGAGAGTAGCATGAAGTAGAATGGAAAATTAAATGCTACTAAACTAACCTTTGTTGATATGGTCCTAGAAATAATCCCAGTTATGCACTCCACCGTGTTCTTGTAGGCAACTTCCTCACTCATTCCATTTTCAGTGTACCTTCTGAACAATGATTCCACAATGCCATGCACAGCACCGAGTAAAATGCCTATTGATCAGAAGGATGAAAATCAGAACTCATTATCACGTTTAAAAAATTTAGTGACAATGAAAAATCACTCTTACCTCGCTCCCCAAATATATCGCTCTTGTACTCCTGCTCCAGAGTAGTGGCAAAAGTAAAAGGAGAACCAAGGGCAACAGACCATCCAAGGGCAACGTCTGTAGCTCTGCCATCAA
>CAIGRF010287656.1:0-20431 GCA_903798235.1 Fraxinus ornus | reverse complement strand
AAAAAGTACATAAAAACATCGAAACTTTCCTGTCGCACCACCTCCCAACACGTCTTATAAAATGAGAACGAGAATCCGTCTGATCCTGGAGCTTATCATCATTCATACTAAATACCATCTCCTTAATTTTATCCTCTCCAAATGGTCTCTTCAACCAAACGGCCTCCTCCTCCGTAATAGTAGAAAACTCCAAACCCCCCAACTTTGGCCTCCACTCAGACCGCTCCCGATACAAATTCTGATAGAATCTCACCATGTGGGTCCCAATATGATGCAGTTGAACTTAAAATTGCATGGAATCTGGAATTTAGTGAGTATATGCTCTTAATGTTGTTTAGGCATAGTTTTTACTGATGAAAGCTGTGTTGAGAACTTGAGATAGTAAATTCTTGTTTGGATGTGGACTTCAATTCTCAATTGGACACAAAATTTTGATTTGAGAATTTTTCTTGATGTTGAATGATTCACATGATCGGTATTTGTCTTGCATACAGATACCTAACTGATCAACTGATGAAAGTCCAAATTGTAAATGAGGTTAACAAGGTAACTTCTTCTCCTGTAGCTAGCACTTGCACTGCTTCTGCATGGTTAAATTATTTTCTGGCATGTATTGGTGGTGTACTTCATATTGTTTTAATCAGATCTTGTTTTATGTTTAACAGGATTTTGTGATTGAAGCATTGAGATCAATTGCAGAACTGATAACTTATGGGGACCAACATGATGCAGCCTTTTTCGAGTACGGCATAGACACTATCGATCTTTGATTCTTTGATACTTATATAGACGTATTAATGACATTTTTTTTTCTAACTCGTTTATATTTCACCTGGTTTCTTTTCAGGTTTTTTATGGAGAAGCAGGTCTTGGGGGAGTTTGTGCGCATATTAAGAATTAGTAGAACTCTGTTTGTTTCTCTTCAACTGTTACAGACAATGAGCATTATGATCCAAAATTTAAAAAGTGAACATTCCATATGTAAGTTATCACTAGAATGTTGATGAGAGCGGCATTTTATTTATCTCTCATCATTTTTTATTATCTAATACTGTTCTCCTTGGATTTTGCAGATTATATGTTTTGCAATGAACATGTTAACTGCCTAATAACTTATTCATTTGACTTCCGGAATGAAGAACTGTTGTCTTACTACATATCCTTTCTAAGGTTGTATCTTGTTTCAGAATTCAGTTCTTGTCATATGTTACTTTTGCAAGAAATTCTGATCTCCTCCCTTCTTGATATGGATTGTTCGTGTTTTTGGAATGAGACAGAGCAATTAGTGGAAAGTTGAACAAGGACACAATTTCTCTCCTTGTCAAGACTTGTAATGTAAGTTTGTCAATCCATATTTTTTCTCTGGGGTACTTTGATCGTACCCCGATCTGTATTATCGATGTCATCTGTGCTTTCTTTTTTAATGGTATTGATCACTTTCTCAGGCTGTTAGGTACTCATAGACATTCAACCTTTTGTTCTAGACCTTTATCCAAACCAACAATTCAAAAATGTGATAACAAAAAGTGAAAACCGTGGCCATAAGTACTGTAGCCCCAAATCCCAGCACAGGGACTAAGTGCATTAACCCAAAATCAGTTCTCTGAGTTCCAAAAATAATCATTAACTTAATTGAAAAAATAAAATACAATAAATTTTCCAATTATATTAAAGAAGCAGGTAACTTAATAATTAGAAATGCACAAATACCTATAAGAAAATATCTGAAACTTTGAAATTCAGAATATAGAATTATCTCCATGATCAAACTAAACACTTGAACTCCATCTTCCAAGCTTTCCCAATGAGCTAAAATCCAAATAAATGAAATATTTGTTAAAATGATTGTACACACCCCGTGTATTATGCATTGATTTATAAAATTTTGATTACCTTTCAAAAAAAAAAAAAATTTAAGTAATTGGGTGAGCAAAGTCAGAGCTTAATAATAGGCATGACATAACGGATTTTTTTCAATGGTTCCAAAAGTTTCAGAATAACTACTTTTCAATTCTAGACTTAAATCATCAATGGGGTCAAAAAGTGTGTGACAAAAGTTATTTCAGCACGTAAATACATTCAACAGCCTTCAATTAAAACTCACTCTCTATCATCTGTTTTTTCTGTAGAAAATGTATATTTGTTCTCTATATTCTGTAAAAGGTTTTTACAACCATATATACAGATGAAATTACATAGAGAAGGGAAAAAAATCTCGTAAAATCTGCCCGTAAAATATGTTTTAATTACCAGCAAAACAGATCCCAAACGTCTGTGTTGAAGACTAGGAAAACTTCCTAAATAACAACAATTACTGATCAGCAAATAATTAAACAATTTTGACTTTCTATTTTATGTGATTCCTTCCGAACTCATCATTACTTTCTTTACTACTTTTTAATTGATGGAGAAGTTATAAAATATTATTTGACAAAGACTATTTTTTTGCTTTTAATTGAGTTAATATGAGAACCTCAACCCAATAATTTATGGATGCCAATAGTTATTAGTATTAATTACCGTGCCTCCATTAAACAAACTTATAGTGAATTACTCCATGATCTCCTTGTTTTAACCAGTAATTTAGTGTGTGCATCTCTCTCCATTCGGAGCCTGGTATCACATTTACTAAATACTTTTGGCATAGGCCACTTGTTTTATTAGAATTTAGAAATAGTTTCTTATCCTTATGATAAAACTAAAACTCCTGAGCACATCTTCTCATGGGTCAGCAAAAAGAAACTAATTGTTATGGATAAATTGCATGGATTTGTTGTGCTTATCTGAGTAGGGGGATAATTTGAACAATTGGGGGCTTTAGCTGCTTATTGAGAAATTGAGTGAACCTGTTTTCTTGGCATTTTTCATGCTGTATTCTCACAAGTGATTATGCTACAACGTGATAAAATTGGCGGAACAAGATCAGTACTAAGGGTCAAGCAATGAGATCACTGATCAGAGTAGTTTTGATCTGTTCAGGATAAGAAACTGGTGACTTAAGAGATACTATGGGGAATGACATGGAAATGCGAGTATAAGCACAAGATGTGTAAAAGAAGTGTGGGAATAAAATTAGTTGACGTTGTGAGTAGTGTGGGAATGCTTACAAAATGTGTAAAAGAAACCAGTATACAGCTTGGTGTCCTAGACTGTCATGGGGAATGTTGTCTCCTTTTATTTTTTGATTATAAGAATAAGATGGAGAAAAGGTATTGGCCAAAGATTAGGCTAATTGGCTGAGAATACCCAACTGGGAAATAAGAAAGAAATGCTGTGGTTGATGTTGAGGCATGGAAGGTTTTTGGACTGAATACGACTTGAGATGTGTAAACAGTACTTTCAAGAACGTTTCTAGTAGGCATGATATGTATTCAAGGGTGTAGACTACTGAAAGAGTAAGTTTCATAGTTACAAGATGCTGGACATTGGAAAAGAATGATTTTGAAGAAAGCCCTCTTGATACCCAGCTAACATGTTCCAACCTGGCTTTGTAGCTGCATCTATTTTATGCATTTATTGTAGGAGCTAACCCATACTTTTCATGACTATTTTTCTTGGTTAATGAAGGGGAAGAAATTCATGTATATCGATTTTATTCAATTTACCTTTTTGTTTTTTATTGAAGTCTTATATTCTTTATTTTCTTTTCTTTCTTACTCTTTCCTCATTTCTTTTGTTACTTTTCATTTAGGACGAAGTAGTTTCTTTCCCACTTTATGTTGAGGCGATACGGTTTGCTTTCCATGAAGAAGGCATGATTCGAACAGCTGTACGTGCTTTAACGCTGAATGTTTATCATGGTTAGTTCTGCTTTTATGGTTTTTTTACTTCTTTATTGTCATGGTGAAGAATCAAGTATGTTGTCTAAATGAACTACCGCACTGAGGTTTGCAGTTGGGGATGAAGCTGTTAATAAATTTGTAGCCAATAACCAGAATGCAGATTATTTCTTAAACTTGGTCAAATTTTTCCGGGATCAGTGCATCAGTTTCAGTGTATTGGTTTCAAATGCTTCAAAGTAAGATTTGAAATTTTGTTTTCCTTGCAGTGATCTTTGTTATTATAGATGACATAAATACTTGTTTTTAATACAGGAATCTTGGTGCTGAATCAACATCTTCCCTGCTTTCTGCTATCGATGAGATTGAAGATAATCTCTACTATTTTAGTGATGTTAATTCTGCCGGGATTCCTGAAGTTGGGAGGTTAATAATGGATGGCTTGTTGACACTTCTGATATTTCCATTGATTCTTCCATCTTTGAGGACGAGTGTTGTTAATGTATAAATACTTAGTCACCTAACCTATTTCTTCTGAAGTTATTATCTTTTCTCAGATTTTTATATTTTGGCAGAGCTTTTTGATGATTTGATGATGCACTGCTCTTGAAGTTTACCCCAAAACCATTTTTGTAACATTCTTATTGTCATAATTTCAGGAAACAGGAATTGGTGCTTCCACTTCTTTATATTTACTGTGTTGCATTTTGCGCATTGTCAAAATCAAAGATCTGGCAAATACTGTTGCTTCTGCTCTTCTCTGTTATATAGAGACCTTTGCTTTGAGATCTGAACTTAAACTCAACGGTCATAAGTCTGACCATGGTTCTCGAGATGCTATCCAAATTGCAGAGGATAATAATATCAGCCCGGATTCTTATAGTGAAAGTCTCCAAGTTACCATTCCGTATCCTAGTTCTTCGCGAAGTCCAACAGCAGACAATAACTTACCACAACATTTTACACCAAGGTAATCAACTCAATTTATCACATTTAATGTCGTAGCTCTGACTGGTATTTCCGTCACATATTTTGGAAATTTCTTGTCCTGTAGCTTCCATAAATATTGTGCTTGTCCTTAAAGCTCATTCAAATCCACTGTAGTAACCTCCTATAATCATACTCTTTGGGTAGAATAAGATCCAAATGAGAGAGAGAATGTTTTTTCTCTCTTTTTTTCAGTTTTCATGCATTTGCATGTGTGCTTATGTGTCTCTTGCATGATTATAAAATAAAATAAAAATAGACTGTAATAATGGATAATTATGTGAGTGCCAAGTTTCAGAAGTCTGTTAAAGTCAGAAGCCATTAATTATAATCAACATCAGTTTGAGAAATAGTTCTATTGCACAAGGAATACTTCGCTCTCTCCCAAGAGAAAAAATGTCTTCGAAAGGTTCTCATCTGTAAAGAGGGTCCTTGACGGTTGACCTATGTTTGAGAGGGTTCCTATTCACCTGAATGCTAGAAATTTTTTGTTGCCATCACTGGATGATATGTGGTGATGATGTTACACTGGATGCCTTAGACACTAGTTACATTGTTAGTGTGCGTGTAAAAGTATGGTGTACTTGATTGTTGATGTCATGATTTTCTTTTCGTTTTTCGGGGGAACGAAAGCAGGATTTATTTTATGGCTTATTTTTGGAAAGATAAGGGACATGGAACCTCTTGGATGTGATACGTTAAAAGCTTTAAAGGTGCCACTAAACTTTACAATCTGATATCAGACTTTGACATACAGACAGACGTACCGCTTCTGGAACTGCAAAATTATGTTAATTATATATATATTATTATTTTTTTGAAAATAAAGTCCTTTTATCTTTTCTTACAGCTAAAGAATGGAATGAATTTCTTTGTAATACAAACAATTAATAGCTGTTTATGAATCATTCGTATTCTTTGATGCTGAATTCTATAGGGAGGCCTTGCTTTCTTTCATTACTTGCGGGGATGATGTTCAAGTATCAGGTTCTTTAAGCCTACTGGCTACATTGTTGCAGACTAAAGGTTGAACACTGACCTTACTTTATCTGCTTATCTTACATACAATGCACTTATCACTGTCTGCACCTGCAGAACTGGATGAATCAATGGTAGATTCTTTTGGCATACTTCCGCAACGCAAACAACATAAAAAGCTCCTGCTGGTATGTGATAGTGATTTTTTTTTCATAGCATACTGATGGTAATTTTTTCTTGCAATGCTGTTAGTGCTACAGAATTGTTCTATTTGTGCTTTCTGTTTGGGTATAATAAGAGCCATGCTTCCTTTTTGGGGTAAAATTAAGAATTGTCTTCAGCTTCTTTTCCATTATCTTATTGGGCAATGGGTATGAATGAAAGGCAGTTAAAAGTATATCAAATCTCATATTTTCTGCTGTGGTAGCTGTGACTGCAAGATAAATGTTTCTTCATAATCAGAATTCCACTCCGAGCCAATTAAATGATTCTGTGCTAGTGTGCTCTGTCACTCTGGTTATGTTATTATATGACTTTTAAATCTATTACATAGTACAGTGTTTCATATTCATTCTAGTCGTCACCGTACATTATTGTGCAGTCATCTTCCTCAGTTGAGTTATTCTTAAACCCTGTTCTTGGAAATTTCCTTCTGTGAGACAACAGTGTGATTGCTTAGTTATGTGTATCCTGGTAGAAGTAAAACACGTTTCTTTGTTGCGCGATTACAGCAAGCCTTGGTTGGGGAAGAAGCAGGTGAAGAGCAACTTTTTTCTACCGAAAGTACTGTGGTAAAAGATGGCATCAGCAGTGAACTTGATATCTACCTACAGAAGTTGAAGGTATGAATGCGGTTGCATCTGCTCCTTTACACCATCATTTCCAGGGGCGGATCCAAGATTGGGATTAAAAAATAAAAATAAAAATTACTTCCCTTTCTGAACTTAATTGTGCTGATTACATAATGAAACATCACATTTAGTTGACAACTAAGAACAGTTCTTATATTACTTCTAAATTTTATAACTTTGCATTACACTGGTTGTAAATCTTTTGTGTGATCTTGACGTTTACATATTCTCAAAGGTAGTTACACAAGGTCTTCATCGTTGTCACAATGTCAAGGGATTGTTGAGAAAGAATTTTCCTGCCTCTTCTGGTATTTTGTTTTAGTCCTGGATTGGTAAGATCATAGATTTCTGAGCCAAGAATGATGGAATTCGTTCACTAACCACTAAAGTGGGATAAATCTCCGGCATGCATGTTTGCTTGGTAATTGGTTAACATTTTCTGGGTTTATTCAATCAAAGCTAAGTGAGCTTATTTATATGTTGACATCAAATGTCTTGACTCGCAATTGAGGAGATTTATAAATTGTATATTATTTGTGTTTTCTGCATTAAATGTTACTCAAAGTCGATTTTCTGCATACTCCATGTTTGAACAAGTCACAATGGAAAGTAGGATCTTTATTAGGCGATCTTGATCAACAGGACCATTATGGAGTTTCTTGTACAAGCCCAATGACTGGAGCAAGCCCCCGCGTGCATAGATTTCAAGTATGTGTATGCCTCCAAGATAGTTTTGAAACAATTTATTTTTCGTGTTTTCTTCTCTTCCCTTCCCTTCCCTTTTTTTTTTTTTTTTTTCAGTTGGTTTTTCTGACTTGCTAAGGAAATAATAACCAGGAAATTGCCCATTTTATTGAGCCATACATATCCCTGCCACTTCATTTACAGATGGTTAATTTTTTAAAATAGGAAGCAAAAATAAAAGAGGAAGAACAGATCTGCTATATTCTACAAATAATTCAAGTTCCTGTTAGGCTTTCCTCTGCCATCCATTATAGCAGGAATGACTTCATCTTGCTTAATTAAAATCCAATCAATATGAACAGAAACTGAATAGCTGTCAGTTAAACAGAAAATAACTGGATAAACGCTGAGCCATTATTCTTTGAATTTTCATGAGGGTGAATGGAGACCTATTCCACGCAGACAAACTGATGGAGGGAGGGAAAGCTCCTGTTTTTTGCGTGATGATATTTATATGTACACTATTCTTTAAAGCTAATCTATGACTTGTGGTCAAGTAAATACATATTTTGTAAAGTTATTTGGTTTGACAACAATCTCAACAATGACAGATTTCGAAATTGACAATTCATTTCTATAATATTCTAACTTAAAATTGTGGAAGTGCTGATCACAAGTTCTTTATAGTTACAAAAGTGGTTTTAGAGTTCAAGTTTCATTTTCTGGAAATATCCTTTTCTGTTTTGTGTTACTCCNAATATTCTAACTTAAAATTGTGGAAGTGCTGATCACAAGTTCTTTATAGTTACAAAAGTGGTTTTAGAGTTCAAGTTTCATTTTCTGGAAATATCCTTTTCTGTTTTGTGTTACTCCGGTATGTACCAATAGCCGGTAATAATCTGGTCCTAATTGACTCAATTCTTCTTTGCCTGGTTAGTTATAATAAAACCTTATTCTGGAGAGTTTTATTCTCGGCCAACTTATACTGTTTTGTTAAATTATGTAGAAATGAAGCCTGAAGAATAGAAATTAAGCAATTAATAGAGATTGCTACAGATTTTTGAAAAAAAAAAATGAAGCATTATGTCAAGAAACAGTTGTTATCTGTTAGTACCTTAATCTTTAAGGCCTAAAATAATTTGCAAAAGAAAGCAGTGAGAGAGAGTTTGATTTGGTTGTTATTCTATAGAAGCAAGACAGACAGAAGAAATCCCATCATGAATATTAGCTATTGGGTTCAATTTAACCAAAGACAGTAAATAACTCAGTCATCAGGAACTAAAATATTGAGTTCATGAATATTCTACAGATGTTTCCTGAACTGAGTATATTAACTAGTTATGGCACCATGCCTTAAATGTGGCTACTTGCTAATACCCATAATCTCCAGGAATCTACTAGCCAATGAAAATAGTTTAAAGATGCATTGAACTTATGGATGAATAGTAAAGTACCATAAAATGAGATAAGAGTACAAAAAATAGAAAATATGAAGTTACTTCTCATTTTTCTTATAAATTCATGTGTTTTTTATGCTATCGATTCGACAAGACATTGAACTTGTATAAATATTTCTCATGTGATAAAAAAATGTTTCAAGCACTTTATCAGTAAATTTGAAGACGAAGGTATCCAAGTCTGCTTGTTTATATGAACAAGATCTGCCTATCAATTATCATAGATTAAAATTGTACTTATTTCTTCTTCAATTTTTATTTTTTATTTTTTTTTATTTTAAAGATTTCCCACTCTTTGAAACTGACTGTAAGTATTTTTCCATTTAAGAAATTGCTGGGTGTATAATTAAGATTAATTACATCGATTATTTACATGAAAACATGTGCCAGAATTCTGAGAGAATATATTCCTATGGATACTTGGAGAACACTGCTTGATGAGTGTATGTTTAGTATGGAAATGGAAATATCAGTCAAAAAATTAGTTGCTTCCCAGAAGCTAATTATTTTGTCCCCACAATATGTTTGCCTTTGTTTCTCCAATATTCAAAAATTTGAGTTTTTTGTAAGATACGTTTGTAAGGTTGGACCACATTTCAATATTTGGGTTGGATTTGTATGCAGCTCTAACATTATTTTAGAGCTCATATTGAAAAAATTGGATAATAAGAAAAATTTATAGATTTTCTTAAAAATCAACTGTTCCTCTTGATTCCTACCTTAATTGGTTACTTAGAACTGTATATGATATAAGGCAATACATATTGAAGAATTTTACACGCTTTGCCTCTTTGACTGAGGGATAATCTATACAGCAAATTCAACACTGATTTTAAGGAATTGGTATCTGCCTACTCTTAGAGCTGCTAGCTCTATGGATTTGTTCTCTGTAGTTTTCTCATTTCTAAATCTTAAAATAGTACAGTAGTAAAAATCCTAGTAGCAGGATTATGTATAGAAAGGGAATATATATATTTTTTTCCAATAAACTTCATATTTATATTATGTTGCAAACTACCCTGCTTTTCAAGCCTCTGGTTTAGGGAACTTGAAGGAAATTCGTTGTTCCTTGGTTTTTTTGGTGTTACAAGTACCATACTTAAAATGCATGTCAATCTTTTAGGTACTCGATGCGTTGGTCAGTCTTCTCTGCAGGTCAAACATCTCTGCTGAAACATTATGGGATGGTGGTTGGCTTTTGCGCCAGTTGCTACCTCATAGCAAGGCGGAGTTTAAGAATCATCATGCTAGATTACTCAAAGTAAGTAAATATTAGTGTTAGTGTTGCTGGAGCATAATTAAGCTTCTTGATGACAATATGTCTCCGTGAATTACCACCATACTTTTTCATGAAGATTTTGTTGTTTCTGTTTGTATGATTCTCAATGCATATCATGACTGAAGAAAATCCTCTGGCCATTTTGAAGTGTGTATGCAAATTAATCTTCTCTATCCTTAGCTTTTTTTTCCCCCCTCAGAATTTCTTTCTCAGTTCTTACACCTTTTTAGAGTCTAGTTCTATGGCAAGCTGTTTTATCTTTATGGAATAACTTGGTAGTCCTTTTTATGCTTAGGATTCATTCCATAATTGTACCCATCGTCTTTTAGAGGAGACAAGGGGAACTTGGCCAGATATGTTAGTTACCGTTCTTTGTGATGAGTGGAGAAAGTGCAAAAGAGGTATGTCATTATATCTGTTTTAATTCATGAAAGACTTTTGTTATGGGGTTTGATTGCATATTTTTAATAACGAAGTATTAACTGTAGTAATTGAAGCATCTTCTCTTCGAAAAGATCCAATGTGTATGCTCTTGCCACCATACAAATCTGCTTCAGAAGGTATGATTTCATTGCCTCCGTTATCCCTTTCTCTCACTACACATATAGTCTGTACTGGTTTTTAAGACTTTACATAGGTTAGAGGACAGTAGTAGGAATTCTGTTATCCACGTTTGTTGTTTTTTGTTCTAAGAACTCATCTTACTTTTGTTGTCTTGGCAGAGCTGGTTTCCAGTGAATCATCCTTTATTGCTGGTGAAAGAATGTGCGAGACAGTGAAGGTTGTGCTCGAGCAGTACTTCCATTTTAGATGATACGAAACATGGGACATTTTGTGGACATGACTTAACATGCTTAATTTAAAAATAAAACTTCTAAAAAACAGCATCATCTATCATATACTAGTATAATTTATAGGTTTGACGTGTTAAAGTGTGTTTTCATTTTCAGTACCATCAGTTCCTCTTCTAATAATTGTTCACTTTCCTGTAGGTTTTTGTACTCCATCATCATCTCCACATTTTCTCGCTTGGCAGAATTTTGTTAGATCAACCGCCTCTTTTCTCTCAAGTTGACATTCCAGAGGAATCCCGAGCAAAGAATGCTGGTGTAAATCCATCAGGTCCAAAACCAGGCAATGAAATAAATCTTGGTAATTTCAATTTTGATGTTAATATTTATTGGTTAAAGCTTGATGGACAAGTTATTGTATCTCTTTTTGGTACTGCGTAATATCAATTGGCATCATATGCTTATCTGCACAAACATGTATAAAGATTTTGATTTTAACTTGCTTGGCTGCATAATGTAGTGGATGCAGTGCCTTGTCGAATTGCATTTGAGAGGGGAAAAGAACGCCATTTTTATTTTCTATCAATCTCTATGGGAAGCTCTGGGTGGGTTGTCCTTGCTGAGGAGCTGATTACAAAACCACAATACGGAGTCATCCGGGTTGCAGCCCCATTGGCTGGGTGTAATGTGAGTATTGCTTTATTCGAAATATTTCACCCGACTTGATCTGCTTATGACATTCCGTTTGTCTTTAAGGTCATTGAGTTGAAGTAACTGTTGGTGAAATTAATCATGCGTAATAAAACAACAAAAAAAATCGAATGGTTAAATTCTGAAGTCAAGGAATTGTGTCCATAGTAACATACTACCTCTTAAGATGTCGTAAACAATGTCTTACATAGCTTCCCAAACATTTGTTTTGTTGTTGACGCTTCATTAAAAAGCAAATATCCTTTATTGTCTAATATATTAAATAAACTGAACTACAATGCTAGCTGTCTAATTTAGTTAATCCTTTATTTTACCCTTCAGCCCAGAATAGATGATAAGCATCGTAGATGGTTGCACCTCCGAATTCGTCCATCGTTGTTCTCCTTCACTGATGCTGCTAAGCATTCTTCACATGAGAAGGCTAAATCGAGAGCTTTGGTTGATGGAAGGTGGACTCTGGCATTCCGGGATGAGGAATCTTGCAAGGTTGCTTTGACAATGATTCTTGAAGAGATCAGATTACAGAGCCATGAAGTGGAGAGAAGACTGAAACCTTTGCTCGAATTTGAAAAAGATTTAGAATCTTCAAATCCTACTCAGCTTATGGATGATAATACTTCATGAGAATCGTCGGCATATTTTTACCAGTGAGTTCCTTCTTATTTAATATATTTTTTCCCCATAACATAATTTGTACACGAGGTGGAAATTTCTTCCAACCACCCATTTGTATATGTCCAAAAGGAAATCCTAGGTACATAGAAGTAAAGCATTCGACCAGTGTCATTCTTTGTATATATAAGGTAGCCCCTTTTAGCTCTTGAATGTGTAGATTTTGTGTCCACCGGTTCCCTTTCATATTCCACTTAGCAGTTGCCATGTTATTCTTATCCTTTCCAAACGTTTTGGCAGTTTTAAGCGAGCTTTTGCTTTTGTGCTTATTTGTGAGCATTGTAAAATTTTGCTCCTCATATTGGGCTAATGCAAGTGAAATTTCATCCTTTTGTCTATCTTCCTTGGTCCAAATCTTACTTCTAGAGAACGATCCACCTTAATTACAAACGTGTCTTTATTCTTTTTATAAAAGTGGTTATTCCTTTGAAGCCAAAGGTGCTAGCATGGGATTTACATTCCGGCTTTCTGGTCATATAAACGAGTGGGCGTCTATGAGTTAGTTGGCTTCCCTTTCTTTCATGAGTGAGTAGGATTCCTAATTTATAAACATGATTTGTGGACCATTTTGTCAAGTCACAACAAGCCGTTGACCGGACTTGTAACTTTAACCCCTCTTCAATTGAAAATGCACATGATTCGTATGTGACAAAAGTTTCATTACTACGAAGATCATATGGTTCGTTCGTGTGGCTATTTAATCGGATAGTAGGATCCAAGATGCTATTTGTTCGAGAGGGATTATATGGGTTGCGAGTGGAAGTGAATTTGCAAGGCAAAAATAATTAACAGCTTTGATGCTTCCAACAATTTTACATGACGTAATTAATTGTAANAAGAGAGGGAGAGAGGGAGAAAAGAAAACATGAATGAAATAATTTCAGAAATCTCTCTCTTGTTAATTTATTAAATGCCTCCTTTTACAATTTTTCAAGAAATATTTAATTATAAATCAATATTTACAGTTAATTCCTTCTATCATTTTTTTAAAATATTAATTTTAATTTAAAATCAAATTTTCATTTTTATTGAAAATCAACATTTTTACGAATTATGACGTGTATTTTTGTTTTACCTGTTGACTTATCCACATTTTATACGGATATGTTACTTTTTAGTAAGAAATTATTGTAGCACAAGCAACACGTGTGTCATCAATTTTTTTTTTCATTCAAAATCATCGTTTTAATTTTTACACAAGTAATATGTTGTATTGTTGAAAAATTAACTTTTTGTAGAGATACCATATAAAAAGTTGACCTTTTTTTACCTAGGGTGAACATGTTCGTTTTGATTGGTTTTTAAACTATTTTCATACCAAATCATTTTAAACGGTTTAGAAAAAATTTCAAACCGAACCATTCTTGCAGTTTTATTTGATTTCGTACCATGACTTTAACAACATAAAATAACTTCTTTCAAACAAGTGAATTGTCTGAAATTTCATTTTCAAGATGATCAAATGGTTACAGACATTCAATGAGGTCAATTTATCATTTAAATCACACTAGTGGCACTTGATTCTCGCACTTGAACTTCAAAGTATACCGGAAATACATCACAAAAACTGCAATCAATTCATTGGCCGTGTTACGTTTTCAGTACCTTGTACATGTGTGTTACTATCGTCTCTCCCACAGGATTTGCTCATCAATTTTGCTCAACATCCCATCATCGAGTCGCTTCCATGTCTTGATCTTCTCTACTCCGTTCCATGACTTCTCCCCTTTACCAAGTTCTGCCAAAATGACTCTTGCCCTCCTTGGCCACCCGGCAACACCATAACCGTGATATCCAAACCCTCCTCCATAACAAAACCAAATGCCATCTAGATTTCCACAGAAGTCATTCTTGTGATCATGACCTATGAACACAGCCTTTACGTCTCCCATAGAGACAAGCGTCTTCAGGACTCCAGAGTTTACAAATGAACAAGCTACATATTCCCGGTACTGGCCAACAATATCCTTAAAAGGTCCTTGTTTAATTTCTGGAATGGGAATGTGGAAGAATGTCAATGCAGGGGAGACAGTGGAATATTTAGATGTTTTGGCTGGTTCTTTAATATCCTGCTTTTGTTCCTGGTAGTTTGTGAGCTGCAACATGTTAATAAGTCCGAATCTGCATAAAGCTTCGTTGTGCAAGTTAAAATGCATGGACAAAGATAAAAAAGAGTGCTCTTTGTACACAAAACTTAGGCATTCCTATCGAAACTTGTTTTCAGCATTTCAAGAGAAGAAATACCGAAAAAGTATCAAGTAGTTCCCTAGAGTCGTAGAGAAGGAAATAAAATAACAACAAACTAAGAGGTAATGCCTAAATATGAGGTTGCTACATGATACCTTTTTCACCAATAAACTAGATCTACTGCTATTGAAATCTCTAATGAAATCGGTCTTTTTCCAACTACACCAGACTTGTTAATTTGTGTAGGCTCTCCTTCTGTAACATCTTCTATACATAACACATTGATCTCGTGAATAGAGGCTTGTTATAGTCAAAACAATCACTTCATAGGATAACATAATCATATAGCGACAAATGTTCATTTTTCCTACGTGCATATATATATATATATACATGGTGCAGAGGATGTGAATAGGAGTGGGCGCGATATGGTTTGGTCCAGTTCCGAAAAGAACCGTATCGAACCGAGTACCAGTGAGAATCTTAATAATGGAACCATTGGTTCAATATCAAACTATGGAACCGAACCGGACCCGAACCAACCCCTCACCTTAGTTCAAGCCTACCTCCAAAAGTGTTTGGATGCAGTGTCTTTGCTCATATTCACTCTCATCATCGAAACAAACTAGATCCTCGAGCGTTCAAGTATGTATTCATGGAATACTGACTTACTCAAAAGCCTACAAATGCTATGATCCTTTCACAAAAAAGGTATTCGTCAGAGCCTCGACATTACCTTCTATGAAAAAACTCCTTACTTTTGAAAACCCTCCCTTTAGGGGGAGAACCTGAGTAAAGATCGAGCTTTGGACCAGTTCTTCAACTTTGATCTCTCTCCATCATCCTCGTCCTCTTCTTCTTCACCTATCTACACCGAACCTCTAACAAAAAAAAAATCGTTTACTCAAGGAAGCCAAAATCAAAGTACAAAGGTAACCTAAAATCGGAACCGGTACTAAGTCCTGATGAAATCCCTTCCGATAAATTTGAATCTCCCAATGATAATCTACCTATTGCTCTCAAAATTTATATTTGATAAAGCTCTCTCTATCTACAAGGTTTTGTGCTTTTACCGCTAATCTCGATAATAGAGAAATCCCAAGGAATATTGAAGAAGCCTTGGAGACACCCAAATGGAGAAAAGTAGTTATCGAAGAAATGAGAGATTTAGAAAAAAAAAAATGAAACTTGGGATCTAGTGAATCTATCGATGGGGGAGGAACCGGTTGGTTGCAAATGGGTTTTTAATGTGAAATACAAAGCTGATGGACAATAGAATGCTACAAAGCTCGACTAGTTGCAAAAGGATTTACACAAACATATGACATTGATCACATAGAGACATTTGCAATTGTGGCAAAATTAAATACAATTCGGGTTCTCTTATCTTTAGCTGCCATTTGGATTGGCCCATTCAACAACTTGACATTAAGAACGCATTTCTAAATGGGGAACTGGAAGAAGTTTTCGTGACATACCACCAGGCTTCATTAAAAATGAAAAAAATCGTGTGTGTAAACTCAAGAAATCACTGTACGGTCTTAAACAATCACTAAGAGCATGGTTCAAACAATGTAGCTGAGATGGAAAGGCTAAAGAGGAGTCTAGCCACAAAATTTGAAGTAAATGAACTAGGACAAATACGATACTTCTTGGGAATCGAAATTGCAAGGTCGAAAAAGGGTATCAATGTTTCACAAAGGAAATACATTCTTGACCATCTGACTAAAACTAGAATGCTTGGATGCAAACCAAGTGACACAGCTATCGAAGCAGGAAAAAGAAGAGGACACTGCAAACTCAGTTGAAAAGGACACATATCAGTGACTAGTTGGTAAGCTAATCTACCTATCACATACTAGATCTGACATTGCATTCGCAATGATGGTGAGTTGACATATGCATTTTCCTAAGGAAATTCACTTGAAGTAGTATACAAAATCCTCAAATATCTCAAAGGCTCATTCGAAAAATGACTATTCTTTAAGAAAAATGAAAGCAAAGAGCTAGAAATATTCACAGATGCAGATTGGGTAAGATCAAAAGAAGATAAAAGGTCAACTACTAGTTATTGTACCTTCGTATGGGGAAACTTGATAACTTGGAGAAGTAAAAAACAAAGCCCCTGTTTGAGCCAAATTATTGTAGAATGAGAATGAAAAATATAGTCGTTATTGGGGCCAACATAAGAGATAGAAAATTTGAATTTAAATGTTGATGTGATGGATAACGGTCAAATTTTTCATTTTAATGAGATAATAATGTAGATCAAACGGGGCCAAAATGTAGTAGCAAGAACCAGTGCTAAAATTGAATTTAGAGCTGTTGCACAAAAAATATGTGAAGGACTGTAGTTAAAAAAACTCTTGGAAGAACTACGGGTCATACTAAACCTTCCTATCAAGCTTTACTGTAATAATAAGAGATCCATCAACATTTCTCTCAATCCAGTTCAATATGACCGAACAAAGCATATAAAAGTGGACAGACATTTTATTAAATAATAAGTTGAAAACGGAGTCATCTATATGACCTACATCCCCCCAAAAGAACAAACTGCATATATATTCATCAAAGGATTACCTCGACAAAATTTCGATAACTTTTCTGCAAGTTAGACATGGTAAACATTTACAACCCAGCTTGAGGGGGAATGTAGAAATCCAGTAGTGATTTGATATAGAAAACATGATTGATTCATATTTAAATCTTTCCATAGTTAGACTATTTAATTAGGTAATTGAGGCAGATTTTTCTCTACCAAAATTAGGAGATTACTTTTCCTTTTGTATTCTCTTTATCGTACTATAAATAGGTTGCAATCGTATGTACAACAATCAAGTCAAAAATGCAGAAAAATCAATTCTGTTTTCATTGTTCTTCAATCTGGTTTTATTGTTTTTTCAATCATACCTGAATTTCTTTAGAAATACCACGAAGCCAACTAAGTTGAGATTCTTTAATCCATCCATAAGTTCGAAATCCATCGACAACAGCTCTGTCCCCACTGTCAAGAAAATAGAGATTGAGGACGGTGCTGTTCGCAAAATGGGAACCTGGAGCACCCCTTACTCTCAGATTATAATTTCCAAACCCTTCAATTTTTGGCACCGGGTTTTGTTTGGCTGGATCAGAAGTATCTTCAGCTGTGGGATTAGTTTGTGACAAAGAATAATCCATGAGAGAGATGAAATACATCAATTCTTCACGATTCATAGTTGATTCTTGATCATGGTTCCCTAAAACTGCTGCCCAGGGAAGTCCAGATTTTATAACTGGGCCAAAAGCTCTGAATAGAGATTCAGCAGCATCAGTAGCACTTGTTCCAAATATATTATCTCCTACATGCCAAAACGAGTGAGAAAGAGACAGATCAATTATGCTGCACGAAAAAAATAAAAATAATTATTATTTTAAGAAAAAAAAAAAAAGATGCAAAGCACCAAGTTAACAATAAACCAAGTATTCTGTTGACAATAAGAGCAGAATGCTGATAAATCAGAAGACAAAAATGCAAAATACAATTTATTCAGATGAATTTCTATTATATAAACTAGAGCTTTGATCATTTTCATTAAGCAAAAAAGAAAAAGTCCAGCCTTATTGAGTTTATGCCACCCAAACTTTTGTGGTGTCTAAATGATAGGAGAAGAGCTTATAGACGTTCAGTCCCTCTGGAAAAGATCTAGCAAGACATATATATGTGTAATTTGAAATAATATTCTATTATCTATTAAAATAGCATCACAATATGCATGCATCTGTATATCCAACAAAATTCTGCCATATTGTGAAGAAATAAATTTGTTTTCATTTTTTAAACCCCATTCAAGGATATGCTCATTTTTGTTAGCAGCAAATTTTATGACATACTTTTGGCTCTAATGCACATAAACTCTTTATTTTTGGAAAAGAACTGAAAATACGATAATTTAACTCAAAAGCAGTTTACTTATGGATCCTAGTAAATGTACCTCGTTTTATGTGACATGTTTATTTCTATCAAATAGTAGATAATTGGAGATCTACAACCAATCACAACTCGACAACGCCTTGCTAACGTTATTGGTCATAAATATGCTCCACGAGTAGTAGCTTTTAAGCATGCCCACTAACCTATCCACATTAAATGTCATGTCACTTCAATTACTCTAAATAGAATAATGCTATATAGCACCAGCAGAGTTTAACATCAATCTAGGTGACAATTGATGTGGCATTAAATGATGGGTTCAATTAAATGTAAGGATATAAGGCCCACTTAAATTGGACATATAATGTGTTCCCATCTATACCAGTGTTGAATACCATTGATGTTAAATAACATTACATTTAAAAATAATCTAATTTAGTTTAACGACGGGCTCTGCCATGCCCTCCCTCCCTTTTTCTCCCATCATGATTATGATATCCCTTTCGAAAAATCCAACTTCCTAGGGAACTCCATTTTTTGCATATCACTGCAAGAGTTCAAACCATTATGACAAGGACAAAAGTCTGTGGTCATCCAGTGGCACCTTCATCAGCCATTTGCTTCTAATGACACCTAAATAAAATTTTACTTTGTTTAAATTTCTTTTGCACCGGCATTATGTGGGATCAATATTGCTAACGAGGTATATATTATATTTTAAAACTAAAATGTAAGCACTAACACATAAAAAAAACTCGGCGAATAAAAGGAAACATCTTTCGTGGTGCAGAAAGAATTAAAACATATCATACACCTACTTTAAGCCAATCAAACTACTACTTTGAGTTTTTGCACAAACCTGATTTCTGATTAAGAATCAATATCCAAAAAGGTAAATACCACTACCGTGATCATCTATTTCCATTCGAGTAAAGCTATCATTAGTATTCATCATCACGTCTGGTGGTTGCGGGCCATGATTCCTAGTCCAACAGAGTTGTGATGAATTTAAATGCTCTGGCCAATGAATCAGACCCCTCACTGCCACCTAGATGAGTGATCATCACTACTAACGATGAATAGCATTATAGTTTCCATTATTCAATCAAGTGGTAAATTGCAGATAAAGTTTTGTAGTTCTTTCTCTTGATACAGAGGTTTCTCACATAGTACTACAACCATTTTCCGTGCACTCTCGTTGACCTAACCTCTTCTCCTAATACACACACATACCCCTAGACACATCAAAAGAAATGCTATTGTTCTAGCAGTAAGAGACTTGGTTGATCAAAAATTAGCTACGAAATTCAAATTCTTAAAAAGGACTATATCTTCTATTACTAGTGGAGCATAGTATATTTATATCACAATACCAGTGAAAGCAACGAAATCTGGCTTCTCAACTTGAATCATCTTTTCAAGAAACCGTGTAGAGTTGAGATCAGAACAGACCTCGAACTCACTCTCCAGCACATCTTTGCATCGAGTCACCATGCCATTCCCAAAATGCATGTCAGCCACCTATAAAAAAAACACCTTCATTCCAATACTAAAACAAAAACCAAAAATTCCAACACACAATTTTATTTCCATAAAAGAATTAAATAAACGAAACCCATGATCATATTTGGTGAAAAATATTATTATACCTGGAGGATTTTGAAAGTTCCATCAGAGTTGAAGCGCAGAGGGAGGGGTGGCAGTTTCTTGACTCTGACAGTTTGGTGATTGAGTGTGAGTTTTTCGGATATTATCAGGATGTGGAGAAGGTGAATAGAAGCAATTATGAGGAACAAGTACAGTAAAGTGTGGATCCACGTTGCAGAAATTTCCATTTTCTCAGGATTCTCATCGGTGCACACTGAGACTTTCCTTTTTTATTATTTTTCACTTCTGCTTATTTTCTTTTGATTTTATTTGCTGACTTGTTGGGTTGTGTAGTAGTACATGGGTTGAGCTCTAGGCCCTCTATACCGGGCCAAACTCCAGTTTCTTCAACTGGACTGGATCAGAGTGGCTCAATCTGGGCCTGAGCCCAAACCTGAGAGGAAAATCTAAGCAAATGTCACCAAAATGGATAACTTATAGTGGTAATTACACCAAACCAAGTAGGGATGTACAAAAAAATCGCGAAATCGCAAA
>CAIGRF010287642.1:5139-17855 GCA_903798235.1 Fraxinus ornus | reverse complement strand
TTTTTGAGTTCGAGTTATCAATCCCTTGAGGAAATTTTATTTTCGATTACACAACTTCAATTAATTTAATTCTAACAATAAAAAGAAACACACAATTAAAATTATGATTTGAAAATGAGGAAAAAATAAACTAAGTATGTGTTTGGCACCCATTTTGGGTGTATTATAAATTTTGGAATAATGATTGATTGAAGAATGTGTGGTTAAAAAGTAATGAAAAATTTTATATTTGTGTGTAATATTATTTTATTTGGAAAACGTGTGGTTGTAATTAGGAAAGAGAATTTTTTTTAAAAAAATAATAGGTGCCAAACACAATCTAAAAATCTACAAACTAAGAAAACTTAAAAATTTAGGAATTTTGGAGATAAACGTGGTTAAGATTCATGATTTCGTTTAACTATCGCCTACTTAATTTCTCCATAAGCCAATTGACAAATTTCTCATTTACAATGTTAGACCCAATTTTTCAATAATAGTTAATTACCTCTTT
Organism: Fraxinus ornus; assembly: GCA_903798235.1. Taxonomy (NCBI): domain Eukaryota; kingdom Viridiplantae; phylum Streptophyta; class Magnoliopsida; order Lamiales; family Oleaceae; genus Fraxinus; species Fraxinus ornus. The sequence continues at coordinate 17,362 of CAIGRF010287642.1, read as the reverse complement.
CGAGCGAAATTAACTCTTTGATTGGTTTAACCTACTATATCTCTATATTGGTTCAAACCAAACGGCCGCATTAAATATTTGTGAAAATAGATTAGAGGTGTATTTCTATCCCCTACACAAATTTATGGTTTCTACTATTTGGTCCAAAATACACAATCATCTCTCGAACGATGTATAGGTCACTAAACATAATCAATCATTTGTCACATAAATGAAAATGCAAAAATGGAAATAAGCATTTTAACAATAAAAGCAAATATTGAAATTAATTAAAGAGAGGTCAAACTTCAACCATTCCCAACACAAAGAACTAGCTCATTTTATATAGATGAGAAAAATGGTAAGAGCAATGCATTACAAGTTGGATAAGATAATAGATAAAAATACAAGATAAAATGTAGAACATTTCCCTTGGTTGCGTTTTTGAAGAGAAGAGTGGCTTGGTTTTGATTTTTCTCCAAACTCCTTCCACTTTTTTCTTGATTTTTCTCCCCCTTTTGTGCCCTTGTTCTTCCCCCGTTTCTCCCAAACATGTTCTAATATTAGTGTCGCCCTAAAAGTGACCAAAAAATTTGTATTTAAATGGCCAAAAGTCGTATAAGGTGAAATTGCAGAAAAAGTCCCGAAATTTACACAAAACAGGCAAAATTGTCCAGTCAGAAGGCAACGCACGCGCTGTGAGACCATTTTTGATACGACTCGTCCCAAGTCACCCTAATGGACCTGACACGTGTCGTGCGCCGATGGTAGATACCAACTAAGTGCTGACCCACCACCAAGCCAACTTTGGCATGTTCTAACTGTGACTCACTTTTATAAAAAATTTGACAGAGTTTTTCCTGTAATATGGACTATAACCACCAGAAACAAAACTCAACATTCTCAAACCAGTACATATAATTTACAACAGGGCATGCTCACCCCATACAACTCAAACTATTCATAATGCAATACTGGAAAGTCGACAAAAGCTACATGTACCCCAAAACAAATATAAACTAAATAGACAAACAAAATGAGGCATACAACTAATGACAATGTGTGTAACTCATATCGGTGGATCGACAGGCTCCAAAGCTGCTCAACTCAGCTACTACCTGTTAAGGAAATAGGTAATAAAATATATGAGTTTGCAACTCAGTGAGTGGATAGTTTGCTGATATAACATATTACTGAAAAGTCTAATTTACTTACTTGCTGCCTTAAGAGATTCTAAATTCTAATCATTTCTTTTAGAACTGGAACATACTAAAATCATAAACTTCTTACTTTGAATGACTAACCGTAAAATATGTCGAGTGTAGATAATCAGTATCGACAACAATATGGGTAAAGACGTCATTTGTGTAAGTTAGAATCGTATAAAATCATACTGCTGGTGCTAAATCATAAATTAGGCTCAAGTTGATATCTAAAATAATACTAATTGATACAACACATTGAGTAAGTACACCAGTCGAATCCAATAAGCTGAAACCATAATCTGAAATCTATAAGCTAAATTGTAAGCTGAAAGCTAATACTGGATAATCACATCAAATTTATCAGTAAGCTAAACCGTAAACTGAAAGCTAATACTGGATAATCACATCAAATTAATTAGTAGGCTAAATCGTAAGCTGAAAGCTAATACTGGATAATCACATCAAATTAATCAGTAAGCTAAACCGTGATCTGGAAAATGTAAGTTGAAAGCTAATAATCCACTATATACTGGATAATCACATCAAAATATACCCCATGTAGTGATCTGCTGATGATCTGAAAGCTATAATCATATGCACATAAACTACAGATCAACACTTAAGTACACAGCCGTAGCCCCTCAGTGCATAATAGGTACCCTTACACATGGTCGTAGCCCTTCAGTCGATAAGAGTTACCTTTATACACGGCTTTAGCCCCTTAGTGTATAGGAGTAAAATACATAACTCTAGTACACGGTCGTAGCCCCTCAGTGCACTAAAGTAAGATAACTACGTCGGGGTATTTTCTGATGGCATCAACATAATCATGCTCATTTACTGATTTCTCGAGAATAAGACATTTCATGTAACTAATATACTTCTTTAAAAATTGGGAATCACAGAAACATTCATATTAAATAAACATGATTATAAGCTTGTAATTTAGAAATCTTGTTTTTGGAAAAGTAAGTTCTCCACTCACAGAAACACGCTACTGACTATGACGTTCGATAAGCTTTTCCAAATCTCTTCATCACCACCTGAAATATCATACAAGATAACCACTATCCAATCAAGAACCTTTAATATCTAAGGCTATAATACTAAAACTAAATTTCTGATACTTGAATAAATCTCCCAAATTATTCCTTTAATACATTGGAACTATTAACACTTTCTAGTCCATTTTCTAATAACTAATTCATCAACATAACCTTCATTCCAAGCATAAATGCAACTACCCACTTCAATCTAGTGACAACTAGTAACTATAATTCAACCAATTAAATTTTTATCTAATTCCATGTAAATATTTCAACATCACCATCACATAAACATTCACCCATATCCTTCATTCAAGAATCCAACTAAACATCCTAGGGTTTGCCCAAAAAAAAAAAAATTCTTATCTTGGTTTACTTGGAAGCTAACCAATCAAGAAGCTTGAATTATATAACATAATCTTTTCCCTAAAATTGAAATTTTCGGACCAAGTTACAACCTTAGAAATTTAACAAAATATTCCACTATTTCTTGAAGAAAAATAAGGAAAATGAAACTCAAGATCAAACTTAAACAACCACTTTACCTCCTTATCCTTTCTCCTTTTCCTTTCTCTTCCCCTCTTTTCTTTTTCTCTTCCTCGGTTTTCTTTCTCTCTGCGTGTGTGTGTCCAGTGAAGAGAAAATGGGCTTGGGAAATCTCTAGATAGTGGGCTTTTTGCATATGAAGTCCCTCAACTTCCAATGGTAATTAAGTAAGTCCTCAACTTTAAATTCTAATCCAACTTAACCCTCAAATATTTAATCCAATGTAAAATAAGCCCCCAAAAATAATTTATTGCAATAAAGTCCATATTGATCTTGACTTTGACAATTCAACCATTGACTTTGACTAAATGAAAATGGGTTGTAACAATTTTGGTCTCAGAAAATCAAATAATCTTCCTGCGCAAGCACCACACTAAGCTTGCGCGTGGGGGCTTTCTTCCTTTCTTTTATCCATCTAAGTCTTCTATATAATTACATACCAGCTCCTAAACTTTGATCTTGTACAATATGGTCCTCAAATTTTTATTTTCATTTTAATCATGCCCTAATAAATGCATCCAAAGTCCTCCAACTTTCTAACGTATGCACTTTGGTCCCCAACTTCATTTTTAGTACACTTTTGATCCATTTTCTCTTCTTTTTACCTTATTCTCTCTCCATTTGGGTTTATGATCTACAAAAGCCAAAATTATTCAATTATGAGTCGATATCCACTCTTTTCATCAATAATAAGCATATTTAGGTTTTAAATAATTGTGTAAAAACACACTTATCAGCCAACAACTTCTATCAACTTCTAGTCTTAGATTGCCTTCGAGCTCTCTATCAGTTATTGACTCGATCAATTCGTTCTTCAGTGTTGCTGAGCCTCACATTTTGCCATAAAATTAACTGAATATGGCCTTGGGACCAAAGCATGAAGCTTTTATACTTCACTAAACATTACAATATAAACTATGGTTCGCCTTTGAAACAAATGTTAACAGAAAAGAAATTTTAGGTTACACTGATTCGGCTTTGATTCATACACAACTAAATGTACCTGAACTTCATTTTCTCTCGTTCTTGGAATAAAATCTAAGAACTACATAGAAGCAGAGTCGATAGAGCACTCCCCATGCGAGCAAGATGCCAATGTCAATCCAAATATTCTCAATCTTATGAATATCCATGGAAAACAGAACATCTTCACCAATCAAACTGCAGTTTGGTCCCAAAGTTGTCAATGTCGTGTTGTGCAGTTTGCTGATTTTCACATCTCCTAGAGGGCCAGGCGAAAGATCCTCAGGATTTCCATCATAACATCTTTTTCCCTTGAACTCGTTTATCAGCAATGCCTCGAACGGATATTTGATTGCGGAAATGTAATGAAGCCATTTCCAGTAACCTGGAATTTGGGATAATTTCAAGAAGAATCCACAAGTCAAGAAGAAGAGAGCTGTAGTGGCTATGACAACAGCATAACCAGTTATGTAACTTGGAACCATTGCACTGACTAGCATCACGTAAGCATTTGTTGTTATGAGTGAGGCGTAAAGGATTAGCCAGAACGAGGCAAGGCTACCATTGAGACGAAGGATTAATTTTGTAATTGCTGCAAATGTGAAGCCTTGTATCGCAAAAAATGGGAGGTAAACTATGAGGGACGAGATGACATAAGAAGAAGCACGATATGCGTTGTGAGAGGTCTCTCGTATGAAGATAAATCTTTCTTGGATAAAAGTTGGGACAGCATCATTTGAAGAAAAGAAGACCAGGCAAATGGTAAAGATATAGAAATTGAGAAGTTGGTTGATAGTTTTGAAATAGGGATGATGCAAATTTTTGAAAAGGGAAGACAGAACAAGAGCCATTACTGCCAAGACAATCTCACGAGATAAGAAAAGTTCTGGGGTGCGTACTACATTGAGTGCAGTGCGCCATGATAGGACAGCCACTTCACGAAGCCATGGATTTGCAAATTTGTGCATGTGCTCTGGCTCATCAAGTACTTCAATGTCAAATTCCTCATAAGAAGCAGCATAGGGTTCAGTTGCTGGGCTGAAGACTACCGGGGTCCGAGCATGTGCAGGACTTGAGTATCTGCTTAAAATTTGACTTCTTGAACTGGATATTGGAGTTTGTCCTGGAGTTCGTGCTGGAGTCCAAGTAGGGGGGCGGCGAGGAGTTGCTGTGACACCATTGTAGAGCCAAACTGAAAAATCTTTGTAGAAGTGAGAAGCCAAACGAGGATTACGTACTCCGCTAACTATGCTTCTAGGCGTTTGAGCTGTCTTTCGTTCCAAGGAGTTATCAAAATTCTCATCACGATCACCATCTTCATTGTAACTAAACTGTCCAGAACCTCCAGTAGGTGTCATATTTCCACTCGAGAATTGGCTACTTCGGAGATTGAAGTGCTTCGACCAGGGACTCTTGCTCTGATGAGGAGTAACAGGATTTTTAGGCCTTCTTGGTGTTTTTGGAACTGGTGTTCGAGCCACTTGGTCTGGATTGATGCCATCACGTTGATACGCCACTAGCGGATCGAGTCCAATAGTTGATTCGTCGTACTCTTTGATGACATCTAGGAGATACTCTAGGCTGTTTTCACCATCTGGAACTGGTCTGCCAAATCCAGTAAGAAATCCAGGAAGTGCAGTTGGACTTCCCATATATACCAGTCTCCCCCTGTTGCCACATTTGATTTATTTAGCCAATTTTATTTGCATTTCATATTCAAATTACTATATTTTGAGTAATTTTAGTACCTAGCTAGGACAGTGATATGGTCCAGGAGCATTTGAATTCTAAAGGAAGGCTGGTGGATTGTCATGAGAACTATGCTACCACTACGTGCAATGTCCTTAACCTTTTCTACGACGCTGAAAGCGCTAGTCGAATCAAGACCTGATGTAGGCTCATCAAGAAATAGAAGGGATGGTTTGTGGATTATGTCAATCCCAATAGACACTCTTCGTCTTTCTCCACCCGAGACTCCTCTTGTTCCGTCATTGCCAATATATGTATGAGTTGCACTCTGTAAAGCCATAACACTTCTCAAATTAGGAACTAACAACCGGAGAACATGGGTTGGGGAAGGGGGATAGAGGTGCTAGGATGAAGTCGAACCGTTAAGCCGAGCTGATCAATGAGTTCAAAGACTCTTTTCTTCTTTTCAGAAGTTGTTATGTAAGGTGGAAGCCTAACTTCTGCTGCAAACAAAAATGTCTCATAAACTGTCAACATGGGGAAGAGCTGATCATCTTGCATCACATAAGATGAAATCATCTTCATATAGCTAGTCGTTACCTGCAGAGTCAAATCATTTTCTATAAGCGAAAAAACTCTCAAAAGGTGATATTTGTCTATGTAAAATTTAACTCTACATTTGGTAGGTCTAATATCCCACCACGAGTGTATTCTGTTCCTACTCACCCAACACACTATTACGAGTTTATAGTTGACGAACATGATCTTGAGATCGACCGTGTTAATCTATGAAGCACAAATACAAACATGAAATGCACAAGACACGTCTCAACACAAACATGTTGATACGTAACTTTTCAGGGAACTCGTCTATTAAAATTATCTATTTATTTATGTTATTTTTTATTTGATACATTTTTATTTTTCAATGAAAATTAATAGTGCTCCTAGTTAATATTTTGACTTTTGGAGGTGAGTTAAATATGATTGAAACAAGATATATAGAAGTATTCTTGTATCAAGAAACTGCATACAGCAGATAGAAATATATTAAACATGGCTTTCCTTCAATTTTTCTCAAATTATGTTGACCCTTTTACACAAATAGTTTCATAATTAGTTTTTTACTAATTTTAGATTTCAAAATTTACAGAATCGGACTCTATGTACCTCTCATTTCAAGAATTAAAGAAGCATAAAAAAATACAGGACATACCTTAGGCATGTTGGATACATATCACTAAAGTGTCCATTGCAAACAATGCACGCTACATAAGTAACACTGTGAAGTTTTTAACAAAAACGATTAGATTAGATTAGATTAGATGGTTAGTGAACAAACTTACTGGCTTGCCGTCGATTCTGACAGAACCTTCAAGACTCCCTTGAGCAATCCGTCCCGCTAAAGCATCAAGAAAAGTCGATTTTCCTGCACCACTAGGCCCCATGATGGCCATAACTTCTCCCCTCATGGCCTGCCCCGAAATATCATTTAGAAGATAAATTTCCTTTTGAATCCAAACACCATCTTTTTTCTGCTTCTTCATGATGCTATAAGATAAGTTGTTGAACTCAAGACCATGTCCAGGAACATGCTTCCGCATAGGCTGCCGGACCATGTTCTTGTTCCCTTGCACGGCTTTGTCGGTGTCCAACAGGCTCTCCAGGCTCCTATTCGTGTCTGTCCGAGAGAACATTGCCATTTTTTTAAGTCCTAAACTCTCCGATGTTGGCTTAACCAACTTATGGAATGGGAAAATGGGGATACGAAATGAAAGTGTATAAAAGGAAGAGAAAAAGGGTTTAAGAATATGTTGATTAGGACGGCGTACGAATATGGTTTTTTGCTAATCTGTCCTTGATTACGTTGGGTTTGTCGTAGGTTTACATTGAGGTTGCCGGAACAAGAAGTTGAATTGTTTGTTTATGTAGTTGAGGACAATTGTTTGCTTTGATGTACTCTCATGCAACTGTCTTCTTTTTGTATATAAGTAGAAACAAAAAGTAAAAATTTATGTTGTAGAATTGGTCGTGTATATTTATATGAACGGGTAAAGTTCAGTATCTAAACTGCCAGCCAAATTTCAATTGGACCATTAACTTTAATTTCATCTCAAATTTCAGCACTTCATCATCTCCTAAATTGATAAAAATTGCTTAATTCATAGTCATCCTAAAATGGATCTTCTACATAATAGCTAAGTGATAAACAATTTATCACTGCGCTGTGTTATAAAAACATTAAACCTCTGTTTGACGATCATTAAAATGAGTTTTTTTTTTTTTTCTTTTTTTGCGGGGGAAAAATAAGTTTTTGAATTGTGATTTTTTGAAGAATGTGTAGATAGAAATTAGAAAAAAAAAAAAAAAATGAATTTACGTACAAAATATTTTATTAAGAGAATGTATTCTTAAAAATGAATATGAGAAAAAAAGAGTTTCGTTTTAATGGTTGTCAAACAAAGGCTAAAATAGAAAATAAATCTTTTAACATTTTAATCTAATGAAATTTCATAACTCTCATTTTAACATTTTTGCTTCTAAAGTGTCACGTAACAATTGCATGAAAGACCAATTATGGTACAACTAACAAGTAAATATTTTTTATCAATTTAGGGGAAGAATAGGTGGAGAATAAGATGGAGTTCGAAATTGAAACTAAATTAAAATTAAGTAATCCAAATTGAGATTTCGCCAAAAGTTCAGCGCCCTGGATTAAATTTACCCTTATATGAAATAACGAAGCTGCGGTTCTAGAACTACAAAAGTTGTGTTGCATTAGGGAAAAATAGAATAAAATGAATGAAGCCAATACCTATTTTGTATTTTTTTTTTTAACTTCCAATCACATGTTGCCATGTGTTGATGAGCTGCACAAGTAGTACGATTAAGATAATATATAGGCTAAATAGCACAAAACGTCCCTACTTTTGGGGTTGATTTCGGAAACCGTTCCTACCTTTCATTTCTTAGCATTTTTGCTCTTACCTTTCCACATTTGTGCGTTGAACATCCTTTTCAAATGTTTTTGACGATTTTACCCCTCTTTACCTTTCCACAGTTTGTGCGTTGGACGTCCTTTTCACATGTTTTTGACGATTTTATCCCTCATTCAAATGAAACAAAACGAATAGAAAAGAAAAACTAAAGAATTAATTGCAACTATAACCCCAAATTTTTAAAACCTACTTTTCAATCTCTCTCTCCCTTCTCCTTCACCTCCCTCCGCCTCCTCCTCCACCCCGCCGCCAGAATAATGAAAAATTGAATGGAGATTCAGATGCTACGACAAGTATAGCTTGGAGATTGCAGATGCAATTTTCTAGGGGAAAACGGATCGGGTTTCCACCTTGAGATCCTCCGCCGTTTGACCGACATGAAAATCAACATCAACACCTCACTACTCACTCTCAGGTCCAAATTATTTCTCTCACACACACACTCACAGAGCGTGAGATCTCTCGATCTGACCTCGGCAGCAATGTCCTTCACAATTCAACTCCTTCTCACCGATTAATCAATTCCCTCACAAGCACACTCGGATAATTCTTCCACAAAAGGCATAGAAATGGCGGGATCTATGAACATGACTGCGTTTGATTGGAAGACGGGTCAGACTATAATGTTGGTCCTTTTAGTAATGATAGCATCCTTTTACACCGGCACTCTTTTTGGCAACAAATCTTTTTACGTACCACTCCAACAGTCGGACGTACAAGACCAAGATGTCAATAATTTATCAGATGCTGGTCACTGCGGTTCTGCATTTTTCCATTAAAACAATTTATTACTGTATTATAGGTATTTAATTACCAAAGTAAAAAGTTTGCATTTTAACTATTCTTGTTAAGAAAATGGATTAATTTCTGCAGGTTGATGTTTAAAACTTGGAATTTTTAATTGCCAACAGGTTTCTTGTTTATGATAGATCGAGGATTACTAAATATTTAGTATCATTGAATGGAAAGATAATCCGAGCTCAATTATGTGGAATGGGAAGTTTAATAGAAATGGAAAGCTTAGTAAAGTGCATTTCTTTTATAAGATAATTGTATTACAATAATGCTAGTCTATAATTAGTGCAGTAATAAAATTGCATAGTAACCGGTGGCGGCGGCGGCAGGGTGGAGGAGGCGGAGGGAGGTGAAGGAGAAGGGAGAGAGAGAGAGAGAGATTGAAAAGTAGGTTTTAAAAATTTGGGGTTATAGTTGCAATTAATTCTTTAGTTTTTCTTTTCTTTTCTTTTCTTTTTGTTTCATTTGAATGAGGGGTAAAATCATCAAAAACATGTGAAAAGGACGTTCATCGCACAAAATGTGGAAAGGTAAGGGCATAAATGTCAAGAAATGAAAGGTAGGGACGGTTTCCGAAATCAACCCCAAAGGTAGAGACATTTTGTGCTATTTAGCCATAATATATATCATCTAGTAAACTTGATGTCGATTAAGTATAAACAAAAGGAAACACTACTAAACTAAATTGGACGAAATTATCATTCAAAGAGTGAGATAATTATATGAATTATGATAGGATATGTATACACGAACCACAAGCCGGCTCGTGGGCTCGTCTAAACAAGCCGAACAACTCGTTAGTTTGAAGAGCCGAGTAGGCTCAACTCGTCTAACGAGCCGCCTGCTCGACTCTTGCTCGGGCTCGTTTTTTGACGAGCCCAAGTGGCTCGTGGGTATGAATACGAGCCGAGCACCCAACCGACGAATCGTTTGGCCCAATTGTCACCTCTAATCCAAAGTATGGTAGATCCACACTCAAATTTATAAGCTACATCTTGAACTAGTGATATTTACTACTAAAAATGCTACAAGCGGTCGTATTGTATAATCTTCAAACCTCTCAACATGGCTAAAGAATTCACCCATGGATTTGTGCATTAAAGGTCACACCGAAAGATCATAATCTTCATTTTACTAGCATTAGAACATCACCGACACAAAATTTAAAGGGAAATTTAAATGACCAAAATATATATTTTGAAAACATGATTATATCTAACTGTAGCAATATTCTCGAAAATGTAGACAGACCGATCTTCGGGACTTGTGCCCTTTCTTAAAAGTCGACTAAGTAGGTGATGTTAGGTGGTATTAGTAATTGACGTGATGACCAATCGGACGAGGACGGTTGATCGAATATCATGAGGGTTGACCGACACGATGATGGTTGATCGGCCATTGGTGTGGCCGACCATTAGGAAACTCGATCGACCACCCTATCTCTTAATTGTTTAGACATTTTTACATTGATTGATAACCCCTTGACAACCTCTAATCCTTTAACCATCTAGTAAGTGGAAATTAACCACTAGACACGTAGATGGAAATCGCTTGGTAGTTGCATGGAAGCAAGATACCTATAAATACTCCAAAGTCGTACCAGGTATGTGGGATCTTTATACCAAATCTTCGAGTTCTCTTCCTTTTTCATTTAAAAGTTATAATTATCTACATAAACGTGATCACTGACTCATGCAGGAGGTACAACAGGGAAGAAAGTCTCCACCTTTTTTTCTAGGTATTTCATTGGTCATCGAAGTAGCAGAAGCCACCTTGTTTTGTTAAGGAAGTCGAAAGGTTGAGTAGCTATTATTTCATTGGCGGAGGTCTCTTGCCAGTGCATTTTCCATTCTCCTTATGTGTGGCTTTTCTATTCTTTGAGGTTGCATGGGAAAATTGATCATAAATCTTGGGCTCAGATAGTGAGTTCAACACTCTTGCCAAGTCAAAATCCATATCTACGTACATACAACAAAATTTAAGAAACACAAGATATAAGAAAAAGAATATTCACAGAGCAAAAGTAAAGGCACCAAAGGAAAACCTACTAGTGGATTGACCAATTCCCATCATCTACATGTTCCTCACGATTAATACTTGAGATACAATGGGTGCAGAAGGTGATAGGTGGGTCAACGATCGTAACTAGTCTTCTAAAAGGAGAGAGTAAAAACTATTAAAAAGATGAATTTGAGGATGTCTCCAATGAATATTAAATGAAAATTGGCCTTTGGCAGACTGAACAAAAAAGAATTGAGGCTTTCGTCTACTGTTGAAATTCTTATACTTAGGAAAAAAAATAGAGGAACCCTAGTGGTAAAACAGATGAAAGCATTGTACTGTGCCTGGATATGTAACTCAAAGACATAACTAAAGAGCTCGATGGAGGGTACTATATTTTTACTAAGGCAAATGTACAGATATAATGCTTTGCTCCATACGTTGGGATTTATCTGACTAAGAATGAGATGAAATTTGTTAAAGATTGAGATAAAGAAAGGATGGATAAGAAACCTCAAACCCCCTCTGTACAGTCTTTGTATGTAACAATCTCACAAGGATTAGACTCGAGAAGCTCTTTTTTTAGACTTGAAGGCTCTATACACCATGGGGGAGATAACCCTAGCCACTTTTTGCATGTATTTCATTTGCCATCAGAGTAGTAGAAGCCACCTTGTTCCCTTAATGAAGTTGGAAAGTTGAGTGACTATTTCATTCACACTGTTTATGGAAATTTCTAGATGTAAAAGTTATATCAAAAAGGAAAACTAGGAGTGATACACACTTGGTCAAAAATATGATGGAGTCAAAATATATCGCTCAAGTTCAAGACCTGCTGCCACAACCGCAATATATAACACGTGTTCAAAGAATGAAGCATTTCTTGATTCCATTATCGTGTTTTTGTGTATATCAGAAATTTTAGAATCAAACACAAGAAACCGATAAACACTACTGTTATGTGCATATCCGATAAATATACAATCAACAGTTTTTGGTC
>CAIGRF010287618.1:22604-36154 GCA_903798235.1 Fraxinus ornus | reverse complement strand
TTTAAACAAACCACTCTGTGTTTCTTACATACTTTCAGTTCGGATTTCTGTTGTTTATAATGAGAAACCAAATAGCTTAATAATTATTAATTGTTATAGAAGGCATGTGTTCTGAAGATGGATTCGAATGCATAATAAGACAGTAACTTTTAAAAATTTACCTGCAACACTACCAGTAGAAAAAAGACACCTATAGCGATCTTATCTGGATCATCAATCTAAACTTGGAGTCTTTGTCCTTCCTGTTCCTCTCCAAATGCCTCCTAATTGCAACAGCTTTCTTAATCAAATGATACAGATCCTCTGGAATTTTCGGTGCAAGCCTTAGATAGAAATTACAAATTAGGTTTGGGTTTGAATTCAATCTTACATTTCACAACATAATTAAATACAGAAAATTCAGGTCACGTGCCATACCGCTCGTTCCTCTCCTGCAGATTCTTCATTTGTGTCGAGACGACAATGGGGATTGGGGAAGTCTTGGACATGTCTCCTTTCATGGCGAAATCAACAAGGAAACAGCGAAAATAAATGAAACTCGGTCACAAATCGGTGTTAATCGGAAGAGTTAGCGGTGCACAATGACTTCGTCTTGCGGGACACAACAGGACGGGAGATCTGTAGGAGAAAAGGGACTTGAATATAGAGAGGGAGAGGAGGCGGGGGGTGTGATTAGGGATTTGAAAAGTTTAGAAAGGAAAATAAAATGTCTGGATGGGAGAGAAATATTGTGTTTAAGAAAAAGTGAGAATGAGAATTTTTAAAGAGGGAAATTGAAATTCTTACACGGATATTGAAAATTTTAAATTTTAATTGATTCTTATATACCTTTTTAAAATTTCCAAAGGATTTTTTTGGTAGGAAAATGTTTAATAATATTTTTTTTTAAAAATCGACAGATTTTTATATGGGTGTCTTTTTTTTTTTTTTTTTTTACTAGAAAATTTTACCAATAAATTTATCCATTGCTAAATATTTTATTCTCTTATATAGTTTCCAACGGAATCATATCTTGAAAAACATAAGAACTTCTCAATCAATGTCTTCCTCGAGTTATCTGTATCAATCTTTTTAAAGTGTCAATTCACCCCCCTTGCATTGATCTCACTCCTATATCCCACCAGTCTTTTAGTAACCAAACGCTATTGGTTGGTGAAGAACTGCACCAGTGACCAAATTATGGTTGCTGAAGGCGGCTCATATTCAGTAACCTTTATGTTGGTCGCTGAAGCTTCTCGAAAAAATATCCCACCAAGTCCTTCAGCAACCAAACGGTATTGGTTGGTGAAAAATCGCACCAACAACCAAATTATGGTTGCTAAAGGACTTTCATATTCAGCGACCACAATATTGGTCGCTGAAGCTCCTTGAAAAGATATTCGGGAGACATCCCGGCAAGTCTTTTAGCAACCAAACTGTATTAGTTGGTGAAGAGCAGCACCAGCGACCAAATTATGGTTGCTAAATGCGACTCATATTTAGTGACCACAATGTTGATCGCTGAATCTCTTCGAAAAAATACGCGGGAGGTGTCCCGCCAAGTCCTTTAGCAACCAAACGGTATTGGTTGGTGAAGAACCGCACCAACGACCAAATTATGGTTGCTGAAGGCGACTCATATTTAGCGACCACAATGTTCGTCACTGAATCTCCTCGAAAAAATACGCGGGAGGTGTCTCGCTAGTCCTTTAGCAACCAACGTTATTGGTTAGTGAATAGCCGCACCAGCGACTACATTATGATTGCTGAAGGACTTTTATATTCAACGACCATACTATTGATCGCTAAAACATTCAGAAAAATACGCGAGATACATACCTCCAACTATTCCAGCGACCAAGATAAAATTGGTTGCTGAATAGTGACATCAGCGACCACCTAATGGTCGCGGAAGATCATCACAAAATTAATACAACTATAGCAGACCGAAACATTTACCAACCAATATTTGGTCGGTGATCATGTCTTATAGCAACCATTTTCGATTGGTCGCTGAATCCTTGGTCGGTGGAGCTCATTTTTTTTGTAGTGGATATGGCACTATCTTAGCCAATTTGCAGTGACTTAAGATCACAGGTATGTATTTAGACTAGTAACTGGTAAGGGGAGCGAATAGAAGAGATCAAATAATTAATGATATGCTACTTAATTTAAAATAAATGGAAATAAAATGGCAGGTCCTTTTTTTATGGGGGAAAGGGTAATCAAAATGACGTGTACGCCACCAATTTTTTTATGATAATCACTATTATATACAGTAAAAAGATTGTGACTTTCGGGGTGTATTCTTTCCCACTTAGTGCGCCTTTGTGAAAAAATGAAGGGGAAACTGTTTAAAAATGGACCAAGTCAGAGAGAAAAATAAAAAGGAACTTTACTTTGAAATTTATGGAAACATGCTTCTTTTTTCGGGAAAAAAATCCAATATACTCTTAAAATCCCTTTTCATCTTCATTTCATTTCTCATGTTCACCTTTTAAAGTGGACTTTGGAGCTCCCGACTAGCAGCATAAGATATCCTCAAAATCCCAACTAACTAACAATATAAGGAAATGGGGGATTGTCGAGTTGGTGGAGCAGGTGAACACGAAAATCGAAGGTCACGAGTTCGAATCCTCTGCCAACACTTCCTTAGTCGAGCTCATAGCACCGGGCTTGACTAGTGCAGTTTACGTCTCCTATATGGTTTACGGGCTACTGTACATGAAGCGGAGTTTACCCAGTGCGCACTCATGTGGTCGGGCCTCTACCCCTTTGGGGCCGTCTGAGCTCCGCTGACGGATAGCGACTACGGGTTCCTACGTCATAAAAAAAGATTAATAATAAAAAATAATAATAATAATAATATATATATATATATATAAGGAAATGGGTCACGGCAATGAAGGGAGCTAACTGATGAGGGTGCGGTCATGGATATTCAATCAGGATAACTTGTGATAAAGATAGGGATAGAAAGTTGACGTGGTAGGGTTGAAAAGAAGAAGCATATTAAATCGATTTTTGTAAAACTGAATTTTTAAATTTTTATTTTATTATTATTATTATTTTTTTTGTCATGTAGAACAAGACATTTTAATTGAAGAGAAAAAATCGTTAGCGAACTTATTTTACCTTAGACCTCTTTAAAAAGACAATTTTGAAAAATTCACCTTACACGAATGAAAAGAGCTAATACTCGTGCATATTGATTTAGGATTAAGTAATTCAAGTCACTAATAATAGAGGATTTGGTATAGATTTCTTCTCGAACAGGGCTATAAAAAATAGTTAATTTTCACATACATCATACTATTACTCGATATTGTTATGACGGGATGCTCCATAGTCTATTAGGAGTTTTTTCATTGGCATGTCGATAAACTTGTACATATTCAAGTAAAGTTTATAAGGGATAAATTGATGAAAAACTAATTCCAACTAGAAATGGACAGACAAGATATTATTTGAAATGTAAACTACTTTTCAAAATTAAAATTCAATAAGTGCCATATGGAATTGGTGTACGTAGGGCAATCTTCTTGCATAAGATAAATTAGTTTTTTTGGAAGCTCACGTAGTAGCTCCATTTTTTAAGTACGTTCATGCTTGAAAATGGAATTCCACATAGCTCAAAATAGCATATCATGTGACACCGTTTGCACTATTAAACCATAATCCCACATCACCTGTGGCATTCAAATATATTGCCAAAAGTTAAACAAAATATTCCAAAATTGGAAGACAGGAAATAAATAACTGTCCAACTTAATATGCTTATTGTTCTCATAAGATAGCAATGCCATTTAAACTCGAAAAAGTCGTCTACTTTTATAATATATGGTACGAAGGATTAAGTAACATTGAGGGTCTGTTTGAGCCAGATTTTAATTTGATTTTAATTTAAATCAAAATTAAACAATCAATATCAACCACATTTTGCATGGACCCCACATTTCAAAAACTTGTATCACAATCCACTTAAAATCTGATTTTAATCTACATCAAACACCCTCTGAATAATAAACATTATGAAGAAATAAAACAAAATAAAGGGATTGTTTGACAAAGATTTTGATTGAAGTTTTCAAAGATTATGATAAAAGTTGATGAAACTTGTGGTTGAAAATTTAATAAAAATTGTGAATCCCGTGAACGTTTGATTAAATGAAAGTTTGGCAGTAGTTTTAACTAAACTTTTATGCATCATATTTATCCGAATCTTACCAACGCACTTTATTATTCAAATTGTACAAGAAAATATATATAATCCAATAAACATGATAAGATATTAAAATGGTGGATAGTTTGCCTTTCAGAAGACTGAGTGGGAAGAAATGGCTATAAAGAGGACTTATTTCGTTTTCCATACAGCAGTAATTGTGCACTACTGGGCTAGCTTGTGGTAGGGAAGATGAACAAATGTCTTATGTGAGAAAAGGGGACGCATTCCAATCAATGTAGAAAATTGGAGTGCAGACAAAATAGAGGTCCCAATATGCTTTTTGATTTGCTAATTTGATTATAATTAATTTAAGTGGGTAAAGAATTCTCAATTATAAGAGTATAGATTTGAAATTCAAAGTACGATGATTTAAGAGTCTCGCATGCAAAGGCTCTCTCGAAGATGAACTACTATTTTATTGGAGTATTTCAAGAATCGAAACAACTTATTAATTTTCGAAAATTTTGTAAATGAAATAATTTGGTTTCATGAGATAATCAACAATCATCTTAAGAATTCAAATCTATAGAAAGATGAATTTTTTGATCTAGGAATAAATCGAGGACATTGCTTGTCTTATCCTAATATTCAAACCTATCACGGATACCATCGCTAAGCCACTATCCTTGCAAAAACATGACTATCATGAAAGCTCATTGGATCTAGTTAAAGTGGGAGAATGATAATGTTATACCTTATGTCCAATCGTTGAAACGACATAACGAATTTATTATCAACGCATTTGTAATGAAATATCCATTATTTAATGATGTGCATTAATTGACTAAATATCCATTATTTAATAGATAAATTTCTTGGACAAGGTGGAGTTATGAGTTGAATAAGTTTCAAGCATAACTTTTATAGATTAACGTTAGTCTTGGCAATAATATGATTGATTAAATCGAGGTCGACACTTGTCCATTACTCGAAATTAATTGAATTATTTTGATGATGGGATTATATTCCATTATAACTTAGAAGAAGGATTTTCTCATGCCACGTGACATTTTTTGTCATAGGGTTGTCTAGATAGATTGCTAAATGTCAATATTGGACGGAGACGTGAATTATTAATCCCAGTTTATTAATATAAGATTAAGGAAATAAATGTTTATCATCGTAAGTGAAAACCTAATGGGTCACACAAAAAGGCAAGAATTAAAAATATGAAATTAATATTGGATTTAATCCAATTGGGAGAATGTAGATATTATGTCTTAGACTCAATTGTTGGGTGTAGTTAATAATTACTATTAGTTCTCAGGTCCATCGAGGTTAGGCCTTCACTGATCCTAATGGAATTAAGATTTGGGAAAATGTTTAGAGGTTTTAAACTAATTATTTTTTCTTGTTAGCACAAGTGAAATATGTTGAAATGGTACATCAGATTGAAAATCATTTCAATTTATGAAAATCGTCAAAGGTGTGCCTCTTATTAAAATATCTAACAATTACAAAGCGTTCCGACTTGTAGATATTAAAACTTATTTAATTTCCATTGTCCATGTTGAAATAAATACCTAACAAATAAGCAAATCTCTGAAGCCTCGCTCGCGTACAACGGTAAAAAAAAAATGAACAATTAATTTATTTCGAAAAAGAGGACACATCCGGAATGATGGAGGACAGTAAAGCAAACAAAAGATAGGCCCCATTTTTTCCATTAATACTTGTGAATTTGCCCTAACTTGATTAATTAAAGTTCAATTATAATTAATTTAAGTAAGTAACTTCGCACTAAAATTATGCTTGTACATGATTGGTATGGCNTTATTATCCATGGATCCAAGTGACCATTGCATCGTTTTGTCAGTCTATAGTCTTAAAGTCGTCCTATTTTTTCCTGAACAAGTGGAAGAAATTATTTGATTTTGCTCATCATTATGTTTTCTTTTATAATGTTAAAGGCTTGGCTGAGATAAGTATTCAAACATTGAAGAGTTCATAAATGTTGTAGTCAGCTCAAAGCAAAACTTCCTTGCTAAGCAATAACGTACGTGAATATTTGCATCAAGTTTGACATTTTACGTAATTCATAAAAATTAATTGATTTGAGTCATTACTGAACTTTGCGTAAAGTTTCCACTGAGTTACTAAACTTTTAATAATTACCTCGTTAATCATTGAATTTTGTAATTCATTACCCATCCATCACTCAATTTTTAAATTTTTAATGATATAGGCACCGAGTGGGAAAAAAATTGCCACATGTGCATGATGTCAACAACGTCGGTAAATTTGTCAAATTCATAACCATACGTTGAGTGAGTGATTGTTGAGATTACATTTTGCAAAGTTCAGTGAATAACGGAGAAACTTTTAAAATGTAGTATCCCCCGAAAATCTTATGCAAATTTCAGTGACCAATCAAGTAATTTTCTTGATCTAATTGATATAAATTAAATTTTAGGATAAGTTTACCCGATATAGAATGATGTACGAACTGAATTACCAAATGAGTCGATCTATTCATAGTTAGCGATTGCAGTAATCATCATATGTGTCATTTACGTGGCACAATATTTTTAAAAGTTTTTTTAAAAATTATTAAAATTATATCACATAAGATGCCATGTATGATTACATCTACAGTCGTTCATTATAAATAATATTATTGTTACAAAATACCCAAATCAAAAAAGGTGGCCCGAATCCAGAGATGTTGATTAGGGTCATGAATCCTTAATTTCGTGCAAGTCCAACCTATTATGCTTACCCTTTGTCCTTGGAATAAATCCCTGCGTACAGAAACCAAAAATCAATGAAAAATCAAAAATTGTCGAGAATTGTCCTGTAAAATTTATGTCAAGTTTTTCTTCTACCTGTAGCATAATTGTTGTCCTTGATAGCCCCAATTAAGGAAACAAACTCAAAATCAAGAAAATAATTTGTACGAAATCAAGAAAAAGCTTATTTAATACATCTATAGGACACGTAAAATTCACTTAATCCACTCAATATCATCACTTTATCTCTATCTTGTTTTATCTTATCGGTGTTGTTCTAGAACGTCAAACAATTTTTGTTGGAATAAATTTGACACTTTTCATAACGTTTGATTTCGGTGGCGGGCCCAAACGTTCAAGAAAGAACAACTGAGAGACTTACCACTAGTCGAGAAAAGAATACTCGAATTCGAAAAATAGAAAGGAAAAAAAAAAAAAAAAAGGAATTTAATCTCAAATTATGTTGACCACTAAATTAAACATTTTGTTGGCCATTCCTTGTAAAGTGGACCTTTCCTTATTATGGTGGTAGAAGAAAAAGAGCGTGTGGAGAGAATAGACTAATAAGATAATGGAAGATAAGCTGTGCAATGAAGATTAGAATACGATTGAGACAGCATAGAGTTCACGTTGGCCACTTCCACTAGGATTAGTACAGTATGGCTTGTCGGATTTAATTACTAGAACTTTGTCATTAAGACAAGGATTCCGCAGCTCTAAAAGATTATTTATTTATCAAGATCAATCTTAAATTTATACACTTCAATAATTCTCTCTATTTTAATTTTTAATTTTGTTTTTTTCAACAAACATTTATTAATTTTTCTCCGTCGTCAATTTAACATATTTTTGTATATGTCAATAACAAATTAATTAAAATATAATTTGTTAGAATTATGGTGTAACCCAAATTCTATATGGAGATTACTTGAAATTATATTTGAAGTTGACTAGGGAATTCAAGATGAAATTCGATTTGGGAGTTCAATTGGGAGTTTGAAATCTGTTTTGGACTTGAACAAGTCATGAAACAACCCAAGTTACAATAGGAGAAGAAGAGATCGTGCAAGGAGAAGGAAACGGCAAGTCAGTGGCTCAGCGCTTGCTGCGTGCCTTGATCGCGCACGATGCTCAAAACAGAAGCTTCGATACCGCCGGCGCTCGCTCTAGCTGTGATCTTATACGAGAATAATTGTTCGCAATTTTAGGAGGGTTTTTGTATCCTATTTTATCCCAAACACTCTTATTGCATAGATTTAATTATAGTCGAAATCTGCCACATCTTAGGCTCTTCTTGCACTATAAATATGAGTAAACCTCTTGAAAAATCAATCCTTACATTGTAAATAAAAAAAAAAAGAAAGAAAGAAAGAAAAAAAATATAATTCTCTAGTATTTATTAGGAGTGTCCAAAAGTCCCGAACTGAACCAGACCGAACCGCATCGAGCGGTTCTTCACAAATTAAATACCCGAATGGGTACTCGAATTAAGAACCAATGGGTATGAGTCGGGTCTCGGGTCTAGATCAAGAACCGAAGAACCGAATGAGAACTGAAACTAAATAATTTTTTTTATTTTTTTTATTGAATTAATTAAATTATTTTATTTTTTTCTAAATAAATTAACAAATTAATTAATTAAATCAGATCATTTCATAATTTTAAGCCTTGGGCCTCAATTTTTTAATATGGATNAAATAAATTAACAAATTAATTAATTAAATCAGATCATTTCATAATTTTAAGTCTTGGGTCTCAATTTTTTAATATGGATCACCGACATTTTAATATTAATATCTACTTTTTGGTATTTGTATGCATTTAATTAATGTTATTCGACAGCTAGTTATTTATATATTTTTGAATTGAGATACGTTAATTTGTAAAAGTTACGAATGAAATGTCATTAGTTATATTTATGTAGTGTTGCTGTAAATGTTAAAAAATTTAATTATGACATGGAACCGAACCGAATCGAACCCAAACGGTTCCATAATTATATTTGGACCTTACGGGTCCATTTATTAAATTCCCAAAAATTTACCGAGCAGAACCGAATCGAATCGACACATGGACAATCGATAATAAAAAAATTTCTCTTTTGCTCGTGGTAAATCTTTACCACGTAAATCTTGTGTTCTTATTTGACATATGTTTTATATTGCCATATTGCTGTACTCGTTTAAATCATAACAAGTGGTATCAATTCATGTACCTACCGGTTAAATTGTTAACAAGTGATATCAGAGTAAGATTTTATCAACTCAGTTTGATGTTTGATTTTTAGTTATGACAACTATGAAATATAATATTTCCCTTTAACATGTAAAGATGTGAGTAGCTCTCTCAGATAAATCTAGACGATACGTTATTGTGATTTGATAAAATACCCTCAACTTGGAATATGTAGGAGAGACAACGTAAGGATCGAAAGGTCATATCACAAATACATTTTCATCTTTCGAATAATACTTTTCAGGACGTTTTAAAAAAGAAAATCGACGCTGCATTATGGTTAAAATTGGACCAGTTAAGCATGATAAAAAATTCTAACTAGCAAATTGCATCTAAAGTCTAACTAGCAAATTGAAACATCAATCCTTACATTCTACACAATAATTTATCATCCTCCATTATTAGTATTATCAAAATTCTCCTCTTATGCTCGTGCTATATTTTTACCACATAAATTTTGTATTCTTATTTGATCTATTTTCATATTATCGTATTATTACATTCGTTTAAATAATAACAAGTGGTATTAGAGTGTGTATCTACATGTTATATTGTTAACATAATTTAAATAATTTAAAAAGTGGAGTATTTGTTGACAGTGGTTGATTATAACCTTAAAGTTTTGACTATAACAAAAAAGTTAATCTTGTTTACTAATAAGTTGAATATGAGTGATTATAGTTTTTCAAACCATACCATGGAAAGTCGATCGATGGTCGTCAAAAGATCAAAAACTATCATCACAAATCGGACTCATGAAGAAGGTTAAGATCGAAGTCACACATTCAAGAACTTAAGAGCTAAACTTCGAAGCAAAATCAAAGACTTGATTTCTTAGATAGAGTGAATGGTACTAATACTTTGATATTTGATAATGAATGCTTAAACTCAAAATCCATCTATACATTAAAAATAATTTTGTGTATTTAAAGTCATTCAAATGCAATGATTTGTTCAAATGTAAAAATGATATTTGGACTTGAAAAACACATTTTATCTTGAAAGGTTAGTTAAAAATACTCTCCAAAAGTTCATGTCTTTCAAAACGTTCAAATCAGAACAAACGGGTCAAAACGTAAAAAAGGCCGAACTGCCCGACGGTTGACCAGTCAGAAGAGGCGGTTGACCGAAAATTTCTAATGGTCCAGAATTTGACCGTTCTGATTTCTTAACTTTTTCTGTACAAACGGCTATATTGGTGATCTGGACAAGAGGCGATCGACGAACGAGTCATTCAAACTCCCAATTTTTTTTAATGTTTTGAACTCTATAAATACATGTACTTCTTACATTCAATACAACATTCTTTAAATGTATCAAAGTGAGATATCTTTTGAGAGATTTCATTAAAGTTAGATTTGCATTCATTTCATTTATTTTTTCATATAAAAACTTTGATTGATTCAAACTCTTTACTCACCATCTTCATAAAAGGTTTTCATCTCTCCTTTTGTACTTAATTTATTTCTATTACTCATAAAATAGACATATTTTCGAAAAAAAAATCTTTGAACTTACATTGCACATGTTTCTTCTACTACTTCATACTGAAAACTTTGATTGATTGAATCAAACTTATAACATCATTATATTCATCAAAGTTTCTCATATCTTTCTTGGTACTCAATTTATTACAATCATTCATTAAAAGATATATATATTTTGAGAAGATTTTTGAACTTATATTACATTTATTTCTTCTTCATCTTCTCATTGAGAAATTTTGATCGATTGAATCAAATTTCTAATTTTATACACATCAAAGTTTTTCATCTAACACTTGAGCAATCATTTATTGCTATTTATTGAAGTGTTAGTCTCTCTTAGTATTTAACTTGTTTGTATTATTTATCAAAAGAGGAATTTCATTGTAAAATCACTTTGACAAAGTGTAGGTCGTGTTGAAGTCCTGTAAAGATCAACATTGTATACGGATTTGTGCTCATTGTTGTAAATCATCGTGTGGGCCATATAAGGTCCCGTAAAGCTCAATATTATGGGTCATACTAAGGTCCCTTTAAAGCTCAATAGTGGGCTGTGTTGAGGTCCCGTAAAGCTCAACATTTTATAAGAATCGGTGCTCCTTATTTGTAAGTCACCGAAAACATTGTAAAGGGTTGAATTGCCTTTCCTTTTTACTTATCGTTTTCATATGTACGCTTATTATTTGAATTGATCTATTTAGTCTTTACTTGCATGAATTTAGATTAATTTTTCGAAAAAAATTTCAAAAATCAATTCACCCTTCTTTCGGTTAGTTATCCTTGGGGCTATCAATTGGTATCAGAGTAAGGTACTCATTTTGAAATTAGGATTCTTCAATATTGAGCAATGGCTAATCACTTTTTTCAAAATCTTGAGGGACATTCTACAAATCGTCATCCCTTTTTTGACGATACTTATTATAACTATTGGAAGGCTAGAATGACGATATTTATTCATCAATAAATTATAATATTTGAAAGTTATTGAATTTGATTCCTATGTGCCTAAAAAGGTTATTAAAGAGGATGGTAAATCGGATCAAATAATTTCTAAACCTAGAGAGAAATATAATGAAGAGGTGGTAAAAAAAATGTCTTTTTATGCTAGAGCGAAAAAATATACTTTATTGCGTTTTAGATAGAAATGAATTTAATCGTATTAGTACATGTGATTCTACTTATGATATTTGAGATGCTTTAGTAATTACTATTGGAACTAGCAAAGTGAAAGAAACTAAAATAAATCTCTTAGTTAAAGATTTTAAAAAAAAAAATTATGAAAGAGAATGAACCGATTGTTGACATGGTCACTCGTTTTATTGATATTGTTAATGGCCTCAAAGGCTTTGATCGAAAAGTCACTAACGGCGAACTTGTGAGTAAAGTGCTTATGTCACTCTCGGAAGCATGTAGTCCATTGAGAATGCTGATAGAAAACACCAAACATATCAACACATATCCATTGGAAGAGCTCTATAGAGCATTGATGATATATAAGCTAAATCGCATTGAGATAAAGGAGAAAATAATGAAAAACAAAGAAGAGGGAAGTCGTCAAATTGCTTTAAAATCCGTAGTTGATGAAGGCAGCAAAAATATGAATGATGAAGAACTTGATTATCTCGTTTTTCTTGTTAAGAAATAGAAAACTTTTCGTAACAATCGTACATTCCAAAATGAAGAAAAAAAAATGGCAAAGAGAAGAATAGATTTATAAAAAAAAAAAACACTTCAATCAATATGGGATGAGAATGATAACGATGATCATGAAGAAGATGAAAATCAAGGCCAACATGTACTTCATGGTCATTGATGATGAGGTAAATTCGAATGAAAATTGTTCATATGATGAATTATTTTCCTCTTATGATGAAATTCTTGAAAATTTTGAAAAATTGCTTTAAATCATTCGATCCTTAAAAAGAAAAATTATTTATTGGAAAATGAGGTAAAGAAACTTTTGGAAATTCAAAATTGTTTACAAGAAAAAGATTTTAGATTTGACTCAAATTGTTTACCAATATACTCAAGGCAAGAAAAAAAAACTTATTTAATGTTTGGTGAACAAAGAGGTTTTTTTTAATAAATGAGGTATTGAATACAAACCATTTTTAAAAGAAAAGTCTCTTGAAAATTTCTTTGTTAAAGCCTATACTTCCTCCATTTCAAATGTCAAATGTAAATTTTGTAATAAAAATGGACATGTAGCTTTTCATTGTTCTATAAAAAAGATATTACATTTAGAAGACAATTACAAGTGGATTCAAAAGTTCACTAGCACTAACTACCAAGGATCCAAAGTTGTATGGGTACCAAAGACCAAAAATTGAATTGTTTTTTTGTAGGTATCAAAGAAAATAAAGAGCGAATGAACATTGGATAGTGGATTCTCAAAGAACATGACTGAAAATCAAGCTTTATTGTCAAGTCTCAAAATAAATGATGGTGTTATAATACTTTTGGAGATAATTCCAAAGGAAAAATCATTGACATTGAAATTATTGGTAATAATTCATCTCCTTTCATTGAAAATATTCTCTTAGTAGATAACATTAAGCGTAATATGCTTAATATTAGTCAATTATGTGATGTGTTGACCTATGGTTGACATCTCGTTTTGATTATCACAAACAAATCATGTTTAGTACTAATAAATTGATTTCAAGTGACCTTAGTGATTATTGCACATGAGTACATTCGATGGCACAAAGTTTGAGATCAAGCAATTTGCACACAAGCCCAAATGGAAACAATCTCAAACAATTGAGGCCTTGGAGAATGATGTTGCAAATCCCGCAAAAGTTGTCTACACGAAAATCAAGACACAAGTCGAAGTACAAATCAAGCAATGCGCGTCAAGATATTCAAACTAAGTACTTAGACGTTTCACGATTATAT
>CAIGRF010287618.1:10210-20791 GCA_903798235.1 Fraxinus ornus | reverse complement strand
TTAAAACTTCCACTTCCCCTATTTCAAATGTCACATATAATTTTTGCAATAAAAATGGACATGTAGTTTTTTGTTGTTCAAAGAACATGATCGAAAATCAAGCTTTATTGTCAAGCTTCAAAATAAAGGATGGCGTTCAGGATACTTTTGGAGATAATGCGAAAGGAAAAATCATTGACATTGAAATTATTGGTAATCATTCATCTCCCTTTATTGAAAACTTCTTTTTAGTATATAACCTTAGACGTAATCTACATAATTTTAATCAATTGTATGATGAATGTTATCATATCAAATCTGATTCTTTCAAGTGCATTATTGAGGATACTACATCAAAAAAAGTGATGTCTATAGGAAGCCGAAGTAAGAATGTTTATGTCATAAACACTAAGTTTGAATACGGAGAAAAATGTTTATCAAGTTTAAAATATGATACTTGGTTATGAGATACAAGATTATGTCATGTTATCATGGATCTACTTTCAAAATTTCCAAAAATTGTTTTGTTAAAGGTTTGTCAAGTTTGAAATTTGAGAAAGACAATTTATGATGCATGGAAATCTAGTAAAGTGTTCTTTCAAATTAAAACAACATTTTTCAACTACAAAATCTTTTTGACTTTTCCATATGAATATTTTTGGATCATCTAGTATGACAAGCTTAAATGGTAAACATTATACTTACGTCATTATTGATGACTTTTCTAGATTTATTTGAGTCCCATTTTTAAACGTAAAAGATGAAGTTTTGAATGCATTTGAACATTTTGTAAAAAACAATTACTACCATTAGAAGAGATCATGATGGAGAATTTGAAAAAAAAATAATAATAAATAAGATAAAATAAATAGATAAAATTGCATTTAATGATTTTTGCAAAAAAATTATGGCTATATACATAATTTCTTGGCTACTAGAATATCTCAATAAAATGGTGTAGTAGAAAGGAAGAATCGCGCATTGCAAGAAATAGCTCAAACTATGAAAATGGTTTGCTACAATATTTTTTAGTGAGAGCCATTAGCTATATTGTAAATAGAATTTTTGCTGAGTCGAATGAAGATAAAAACTCCATATGAACTTTTGAAAAATAGAGTTCTCAATATCGATTAATTTAAAGTGTTTGGGTGTAGATATTTTATCTTAAACACTAAAGAAAATTTGATAAAAAAAATAGATCCAAAGTTTGATATTGGAGTTTTTCTTGAATATTCATTGACTAGCAAAACTTATAGAGTTTTCTATTTTTAACAAAATAAATTTAATCGTCGAAGAATTCATGTAACATTTGATGAAACCAATTTTCTCGATCAACAGAAATGTATTGTTAATGATACAGGATGAGAGATTCTTTTTGAACAAATAAACATTCAAAATCAAAACAAAGAAGTTACTGAAGATGTTGAAGATCAACATGAGAAAGAAACAAATGTGCAACAAGAGAAAGAAGAATCTTTCGAAGTACAAATGATCAATCTACACCACCTAAGTAATGGAGTCAAACAAAATATATTATGAACATGCTCAATAAGTTTGAAATGAAATAGTTGAAATCAATGAACACTCCAACAAGGTTTATCAATCAAATTGGACAAAGATGATCAAGGTACCTTCATGGACATAATAAAATATTGAGGTATGATCGGATATTTTCTTTATTTAATCGTAAGTAGATTCAATATTATGTTTAGTGTGTGATTATGTGCTAGATTTCAACCTTACTCAAGAATCAAACTTTAGTGCCGTAAAATGAATTTTAGATATTTTAGTAGCAAAAAACATTACGTCTATGGTATTCTAAAGGCACCCAAAAGGAGGATATTGTATTAGAATTTGTGAATATGGAAAATTAATTGACCAGCATTCTCACTAAATCTCTAACACTTGATATATTTTCATATATTCAAAGAGGTTTGGGAATTATTAATGAATTTGAAGTACGTGGCTAAATTGAATTCATACTAAATATTCTCATATGATTGATTCTATGTGCATAATTGGTTGAAATTTATTTTTTATCCAAATAATTTTGCTTTTGTCGTTTCATCACTCATGCTTTGATTAATATTTTTACTATAAAGTGATGATTATCCTCTTGAATAGATTTGCATATATTTTGCATTTTATGCTTAATTGAGGGGGAATATTATTATTTCCTATGGTTGATTTAATGTGCCATTCGCTTTCTCTCATATGTGCTACATTTTTGCTTATATCGTAGGGGAAAATAGAGTAAGATAAATTTATAAAGCATTAAAAAGGAGGAAGATGAGTGAGATGATATGCTTTGAATAATTAAATGGTATATTTTGAATCATATATTAACTGATATGTTTTAAATGGATGGTGAGAAGGGGGAATCTATGGATTACACGCAAAATTTAAGATTTATATTAGATTTCAATTGTTCAATATTACTTTGCAAATCATCTTATTTGTGATAATCAAAAAGGAAAAATTGTTAACCTTAAAGTTTTGATTATAACAAACAAGTTAATCTTATTTACTAACAAGTTGAATTTAAGTGATTATAATTTTTCAAAGCATACCATAGAAAATTGATCGATGGTTGTCAAAAGATCAAAAACTATCATCACAAATCAGACTCATGAAGGGTATTAAGATCGAAGTCACACATTCAAAAACTTTAGAGCAAAATTAAAGATTTGATTTCTTGGATAGAGTGTAAAGGTACTAACACTCTGATATTTGGTAGTGAATACTTAACCTCAAAATCATTCTATTCATTAAAAACAATTCTGTGCATTAAAAGTCATTCAAATACAATGATTTGATCAAATGTAAAAATGACTTAAATGATATTTGGGCTTGAAAAATACTTTTTATCTTGAAAAGTTAGTTTTTAGTTAAAAATACTCTCCAAAAGTCCATACCTTTCAAAACCTTTGAATCGGAACAAACGGGGTCAAAACATAAAAAAGGTCGGACTGTCTAGCGGTCGATCTGCCAAAATAGGCGGTCAACCGGAAATTTTCAACCGTCCAAAATTTGATCGTTCCGGCCTTTGATTTTTTCTGTACAAACGGTTATATTGGTCATTCGGACAAGAGGCGGTCGACCAGACAAGCCATCCGAACTCTCAGATTTTTTTGACGTTTTGAATTTTATAAATACCTCTACTTCTTACATTCAAAACAACATTCTTCAAAAGTATGAAAGTGAGATATCTTTTGAGAGATTTCTTTAAACTTATATACTAACTTTTTTCGATTACTCATAAAAGGAGATATATTTTGAAGAAGATTTTTGAACTTATATTGCATATATTTATTTACTAATCCATATTGAAAACTTTAATTGATTGAATCAAACTTGTAAAATTATCATATTCATCAAAGTTTTTCATCTCTTTCTTGGTTTTTAATTTATTACAGTAATTCATTTAAAGAGATAAATATTTTAAGAAGATTTGTTAACTTATATTGCATTTATTTTTTCTTCATCTTCTTATTGAAAAACTTTAACTGATTGAATCAAATTTCTAATTATTATATAATCAAAGTTTTTTATCTAACACTGGAGCTATCATTTATTATTATCATTGAAGTGATAGCCTCTCTTAGTACTAAACTAGTCCCACACACTGTGCTTCCAAATTCACCCTTTCCATCGTACTATATGCCCCCACTGTACACTGTGCATTTTATACATTTATCTAGGCCTTTAAATATTGACATTTAGAAGTTTTTATTATTAAGTATAGCTTAATCTTGTGAATTTCTTATTTGTTGAGTAAAACTCAGTTATTGGACATGAAATGGGAAGAAATGAACGAAAATCAAAGAAAAATAAAGGATTTTCAAAGATTTGGGACCAAAGTAAAAATATAAATATTTGATTCGGATCACAAAACGAGGATTTAAAATCATATGGAGTCAATTGAACGAGAATAAAAGATAAGGGAATTATAAATAAATAAAAATTGACTTGCTCTCAATGATGCATGCGCAAGAGGCAAAATTTCACCTCCTCGAGGCTGATTTCACTTGCCCATGTATGGGCAAGCAGAAGGACCATGTGTGGGCATGAGGTTATTCTAGACACACGAGGTCAACTTTCTTTTTATGATACAATCTCTTTTGGAACTCGAATTGGATGCAATCTTGATCTAAATCTCGATCACTATAAATATAAAACAAGTGCTAAACATTGATATATATCTCTCTTACCTCTCATATCAATTCACGTCATAAAAATTTTCAAGAATGAGGAATAAATTCATCATAAATTCGGAAGGATAACAAATATAACAAGAAATCCAAATTAACAAACATCAAGAACTTGAAGAGTCAAATATTGGGATTGACGATCAAGAACAAGAAGTAGATGTTACATCTTATTCTTGAATTTATAAATTACGTGTGATGATTTTCCAATTTCTTTGTTGTTTTATCATTAGAACTATGTTATGCTAGATTTCTTTGTGTTGGAGATGAACTTTTTTTCATTTATTTTTAATTCAAAGACCAAGTAGTTTAGTTAATTTGCGTTCTTCATTGGTCTTGTATGCTTTGTTGAATTATTTAATTGTTTGATCACCAATTAGGTCATTAGTTACTTGTATGGAGTATACAGTCACTTAGATAATCATATAATTAAATTGTTGCTTTGCATATGAATTCGTAATAGGAATATGACTGGGTCATGCTTAAAATATGTTTAACTTATTTTGGGAGAGATAGTTAAATAAAATTGAATAATCGATTGTCATTAACGCACAAATCAAACTAAATTATATAGGTCAAGAATTGAAAATATGATATTAATAATTGGATTCAAAATACATATATAATGGGCCAAGGGAGGGAAAGCGACTCAAGAGTAATAGAGTGTGATAAAATTTAGAGAATACAAACTTTTGAAAAGAAGAAATTTTTATTTGATGAACAAAATTGAGAATTACAAGATTGAAAATTATAATATTGAAAGATAAAGAAAACCATAGAATACAAGGGTAATTCTAAAACTTTCATGAAAATGTTTTATCTCCCATTAAAGCACACTTTAGGAGTTTTTCAGCCTTCATCTTCTTTTATAGTTGAAGCTTCGGACTTGAAATCATGTTGAATTGTGTTGAAGAATCTTGAAGGACAATTTGGGGAGCACTATTATCTGTCCTTTGTTTGTCTTTGTCTGTCATTTTGAATTATTAGTTCCTTCTTCCTGGCCTTTTGAATTATAGAATACACTTTACTAAAGTTACTTTAATAAAGTTTTGTATCTATTCTTCAGTGTCGGTAGAGCTGGTAGAAAGAGTTTTTATGATGGCAAACACAATTGAAAGAGCATGTTTCTTGATTTTTGAACCTCGTAATTTTGATACTCATCTAAATAGTTGGGTCCATATAGTCATTTTATAGTTGAATTTATTTGAGTTTCATGTTTAATCAAGTCATCAATATTGTCTAAACCAAAACACATATCTTCATTACTTTGTTCATAGTGTGTTGATTCTGACTGAGAGGAATCATTATCATTTGATTTGGATTTCTTTGAAAAGGCCTCAGCCAGTGAAGCAATTTTCTTTGAAATGACTTGTAATTCTTCCAAAGTTTTGCAGTGGTTGAACATAGCCATAAGTCTTGAATCCATGAGTTAACGACCTCGGAGTAACAATTTGTCTTATGATATTTTGACCACCATTTAACTTTGAGTCTCCGAACAATACTTTTGATATTGAAAGATTGCAAGTAAATTGAAATAAAAGGTTTTCTTGAGGCTTTAGAAAAGCTTTTACCTCCTTTTTTAAGTGTTCGAAAACTTGGCGAGTAGGACTGGGTAAATCGTTTCGTCAAGACCAAAATGTTCGAACCAATTTTGAAAAATTTGTAACACATGCTTGATTAAAGAAAATGAACCAAGAATGTGTTATGGGTCTAAAGTAGAAAACAATAAACCAAGCATCTTGATAATCAAAATAATTGAAATTGGATTCGAATGAATCATCCTTAGATATACGCATTCTCTTCCCATTCCATGTGTTTTGCCCCCAGTCTTCGTAGGACAATACACTTTGAATTGAGATTTTAGAAAAATCAATATAATCTTTTTTTGAGGATTTAGTATGTGAGTTGTTATGGCAGATCCTATTTTGATAAGGATAGTTTCATAATAAACTCTAGTCTTTTTGATATTCCTTGGCATGAAATGGAAATGAGGGAAATCGTTTTGAAGACATTCCTCAAGGGAAAAATATCTATGGATCCATGACGTTTTCATTTCGAAAACAAGAATTTGAAGTGGTTTGGTGAAATAATGAAAAGATATTGAAGGGTTGATATCTGATAGTTTTCCAAATCTAGCTTGAATGGGCTTTTTGTAGTTTGAGAGTTTGTGTTCTTAAGAGGTTTTCTTACTTTGAGATGTTTGTAAAATTGGATTTTTTTGAAGCAATAGTGGTTTTTTGAGAAGTTGAAGAAATTTTTTATTCATTTTTTGATCCATGAAAAGAATTTTAAACATAATCTTCAATTGAAAGAATAGGAATTGAAGATTTTTTCTTGTTCTTCTTCGAAGAAGAATCCATATCTCTCTCAATTTTTTTTCTCTTAGCTTTGTTAAAAACTCTCTTGTTAAGAAATCTGCAAGAAAGTCTGATTTACTTTGTATATATAGAATAGCTTGCTATCTTGCGAAAATTTATTTTGAGACAAGGTCTTTTACGTCTTTTTGTAAAACTTCCTTTGATTCTTTGTAATCTGTTTTTTGCAAAACATTTATTGATTAAATCGTCTTAGAATTTTGAAATGCATAAAACAATTGCTAAAATTTCTTTTTTTTATAGGGGAATAATTTCTTCGAGGGCTAGTCCAAACACCATAATGGAATCTAACCAGCTTGACTAGATTTGCTAAGGATTTGCTTTAAGATTACACCAAGACCTATATCAGACGCATCCATCTTAACAATAATAGAGGTTGTGGGGTCAAGTATTGAAAGACAGGGTATAGTTTTGACAGTATATTTAAATTTTCGTACAACTAAAGTGTGCTCATGACTCAGATGGACCGGATTCTTTCATAGTCTTTTGAAAAGAGGGGCACATAGGATTCTTATCTATTAGATAAAGTGGCCCACATAATTGATATAGTCTAAAAATCGCTGCAAAGTTGATGTTTTCTTTGAATTGGAGTAATAGTTCCTAAATGAATGTTATGTCCTAAGAACATAATGTTTGTTTGACACAGAACAATCTTCTTAGCAAAAACTGCTAAAACATTATTTTTGAGAACATGAATGAATGTGATGATATGTTTGAAATGTTGTTCTATACTTTCAAAAAGTATAAGAACATCATATATATAAACAGTGATGAAATTTTGAAAATGATTGAAAATGTCATTCATAATTTTTTGAGATTTCGAAGTAGCATTTTAGAGGTCAAATGGCATAACATTCCATTTATATTGATCGAAAGGAACATTAAATGAAACTTTGTACCGACTTTCTTCTTTAATTTGAATCTGTCGGAAACCTGACTTCATGTCAAATTTTGAGAAGATAGCAACTTTGAATAATCTATTTAAAAAATCTTTCTTTTGAGGCAATTGATGTCTTATCCATTGAACAACTTTATTGAGAGGCTTATAATTGATAACAAGACTAGGAACACCTCGTTCAATTTGAGCATAGTTATTGGCATAAAAATGCCAAACAACTCCAATGAGATTTACTTGGACGGATAAGCTTCTTATCGAGTAAATCATTGATTTTCTTGATACAATGATCAAGTAATTTCTTATTCATTTGAATAGGACGAGACTTTGTACGAATGTTGATTCATGAAAATCAGAATTCTATAGAAAAGAAAACCATATGTTTCTTTTGAAGTAAAGAAATATTTTCAATATTTGAGGAGTCTTTTAATTGTTTCTCAATTCTTTGAAATTTAATTTGTTCTTTAAGAAACTGAATATGTTTCTTTTTGTAATTGATATTATTAATCAAAGGATTCACATCTTTGTAAGATAGAGGATTTGTAAATATGAAAAATATATCTTGCCACAATATTTTGGTGGTAAGACCTTTTCAATCAGTTTGAGAATGATAGATTTAAACAAAGAAATTAGTACCAAGAATAACTTCTTGATCTAAATCTTTGACTAAAAAAAAATAAAATTTAAAACAAATATTTGAATTATAAACATGAGCTTTTGAAAATTTGTATTGAATATTGAGTTTTTTACCGCTGGCACCATATAGACGCTCAGTAGTTTTCTCAAAATACTTGGCAGGGATTAATTCTTCCCTAATGCAATTTTGACCGGCTCCAAGTTAATTTGAACCCTATTATGCAATATGAATTCTTTGTCGACTACAATAATCATATTACAGTACCATTTCTGAAGTTGAATTCAATTAATAACATTAATCTTTTCTTTTGCAGTTTGAAAGTTTCCTTGAAAATCTTAAATGTCATCTTCGTCTTTGGACGATTTATGAAAATGATTGTTTTCTTGTTTTAGACTTTTAGGGCATGTTCTCTTTGTTGTTTTCATGCCACTTTCAGTTTTCGAAAATATTAAAAACAAATTTACTTACCTATTTTCATAAACGGATTTCCAAAAATGATTTTAAAATTTACAAAGAGAACGAAAAACGCCACAAAAGTTGTTTTGGCTGTTTTAAGTTAAAACCAAGCCAAAACTTTATTTTTTATTTTTGAAAAAATATCAAAATAACAAAAAAGAACGCGTTTTCAGCAATCTTAAAATGGACACTTAAAAAACAAAATCCAAAATGAATTCAAAATTAAAAATTAAAAAACTGAAATACGAAGAGAACATCCCCTTAGTCTTTAAGAAAATAAATTCCATTTTGACATCTTTCATTTGTTTTCTAATGAAGAAACTCAAGATTTCATCTCATTAACTTCGTGTTTTAATTCGGAACATTAAGTTTTTGAACAAAAGGATTTTGAAGAAATTTCGTCATTGAATCTTTTTAATATGTAACTCATATTAAATGGAGCAACAGGAATTTTTGAGGGCAGAAGAGGAGAATTTATTCTTTAATTGAGGATTTTCAATTTTCTCAATTATTTCTTAAATTAGTTCTTCCTCTTTTGTAAGAACATTTATAGTTTTGCAACCACAAACTTCTTTGCTTTCACTTGAGGTAGAGAGGAATTTGAATCGACTTTATCATCAGAATCTTCCTGATGTCAATACACCATCTCAAGTTCAAAATCAGAACTCTCTTCCCACGAACTGGAATTGAGTAAATTGAGAAGTTCAAGCTTAAATTCTTCATCAATTTGAATATTGTTAAGCTTTCCCTTCATAGGACATTTATTTAAATAATGACTAGTTAGATAATACTTCCAGCAAGTGATATTGGAAGGTTTTGAAAATCTCTTTTTTTTTTTTTTAAATTTGTTTTTAAGCTTTTCTAAGGATAATTTTGAAAAGAATTTTTCTTTTGAAAATATTTTGAAGAAGGGGGAATGATCTTTTCAAATCCATACTGCTCACAAAAAGATCCTAGTTCTGTACGACTATCATATCTTTCTAATTTCAATTTGACTTTGAGCTTAAGATCATTGCACAATGATAATCCTTCTTTGTTGACAAAATTAATAATTTCTCCATAAGTAAGACTAGCATAAGGAATTGAATCATTGTATTTATTGTTAATAGAATTCCTAACTCTTTCAGTAAAGAGTTTTGGAAGTCTAAAAATAAAAACTTCTTTCCAGAAAGATTGATAGCAATCATCTCTAATCATTACTCTGGTAAGGAATATATCCTTACACAAGTGGAAATCATGAAGCTTAGGACAACTCAGGTTTAATAAAACCTCATATGACCTTTCTTGAAGGAGAATAGGAGTACCAATGAAGTGCATTAGTATAGCGTATACTAAAGTATTGAAACTATCATTTTGATGTTGCTTGTTGGTAGCATTATTGATATTTGATCTATCTTCATCATTGGGATAGTTATTCCACCAAAATTTAATCTGTCCGGTAAAACTAGTTATTAAATTTACACAAGCATTGGTAGGAAAGATTTCTCGAGTGATGTATTCATTATAACATACAGCCATATTCTCGATAAATCTAATAATTTGAAATTCAGTAAAATCATCGATACTCCATTCAATGATTTCATCTCCAGAATATGACTTTTGAGGCTTTCTCTTTTCCTCATATAACATATTACTGTATTAGGATAAGGGGGGCGATTGTTGATAATGACGTTTTTACACGTTTATTTAGGTTCACAAACATGGATAACTGTAGATAAATGTGCAGAATATAGCTTAATTCGATGTAATATGTGTTTGCAGGACATCAACGATGAACATGGGGTAAATTAGGAAAAACAAGCAAAAATGAGCTTAAATGAAGCAAAAATCAAAGTTTGAGGACTCAAGTGCAAATACTAAAAAGTTGTGTCGATCTCAAGATGAGGATTTAAGAGTGTTGGGCATCAATTGGACGAGAAAAGAAGTCAAATGGATGAAATATAATCGAAGTACTATCACAAATCAACCTCCAGCCGAAAAAGTTATACTTCGAATTTTCAGTCTTAGTTTGAGACCCATTTTTGGAATAGA
>CAIGRF010287569.1:52498-63770 GCA_903798235.1 Fraxinus ornus | reverse complement strand
GGAATGCTAGGAGCAAAACCTATTGACTCGCCTATGGATCCAAACACCAAATTATTGTCAGATCAGGATGTACCCCTAACAGATTCAGCTCAATATAGACGGTTAGTTGGGAAGTTGAACTACCTGACAGTTACAAGACCAGATATTTCCTTTGCTGTTAGTGTTATCAGTCAATTCTTGGATCGTCCAATGATTTGTCACTGGGATGTAGTAATTCGTATTCTCCGATATCTGAAAGGTGCTCCTGGTTGTAGTTTGCTATATCAAAATTTCGGACATACTCAAATAAAGGGCTACACAGATGCAGAATGGGCCTATTGTGTGTTTGCTGGTGGTAACCTTGTCTTTTGGAAGAGTAAAAAGCAAACGGTAGTGGCGCGGTCGAGTGCAGAGTCGGAATACAGGGCAATGGCGCATACTACTTGTGAGTTAACATGGTTGAAACATTTGTTGGAAGAACTTGGATTTGAACACACTTCACCGATAGACCTGGTATGTGATAATCAAGCAGCACTTCACATTGCTTCCAACCCAATCTTCCATGAGAGAACGAAGCACATTGAAGTTGACTGTCACTTTATTCGAGAAAAATTGTTGCAGAAGCAGATTGATACTAAATATGTAAACTCAGTTAATCAGTTAGCTGATATATTTACTAAACCGTTGGGGGGCTCAAGGATAAAGTACATTTGTAACAAACTTGGAACATACAATATATATGTTCCAACTTGAGGGGGAGTGTTAAAGGGTATTTAAGTCTTTTATGTAATACCTAGGGTTTCCTAAGTTCTTATTATAAATAGTGGGAGGCTAACACAACATGTGAAAAAAGCCTTCTTATTCTTTTACTTTAATTGTTCTATTTCTCAAATTTTCTGACGTATTCCTAGGGAACCAAGGTCAAAAAGATTGAAAAGAAATCATTCACAACGACTGAAGAAGTCGTCCATGAAGAGCAAAGATTAGTAACGATTTTTTTTTTTTTTTTTCGAAAATCGCGTAGGTTTGGTCTTATACATATGAGAGGAAGGTACTCAACTAGTCACACAATATCCTCATTCTGCAACCTTCCATAGTCTAGGGCTATCCTATTAGACATCCGGTTGTGAATTGTGATCCCTATACCAATAGAACTTGAAATCGGCTCTAGTACAGTCCATCACACCTAAGGCCCATTTGGGAACATACTGATAGACCTCCTGTCGTATACACTTATTCTAGAAGGGCTCGAAAGCAGGCTGGACATGCTGCCAGCAGTTAGGGAAGCAGTTGGGAGTCAGTTAGAAAAATACTGAATTCTGTTAGTAGTAGCCTTATAAATAAGTGTAGAAGAGAGCGGATTAGGAGGCAAAAAAATTGAGTAGAGAAAGAGTCTCGTAACTATTTTCTTATCTGTATTTCCTTGAAGTTTCAATCAAAAGCTCCATTTTAAGTTCTGTTCTTCTTTCTTGAATCAGAGTCCTATCACA
Organism: Fraxinus ornus; assembly: GCA_903798235.1. NCBI lineage: Eukaryota > Viridiplantae > Streptophyta > Magnoliopsida > Lamiales > Oleaceae > Fraxinus > Fraxinus ornus. The sequence continues at coordinate 62,301 of CAIGRF010287569.1, read as the reverse complement.
TACATGGATGATTTGGACAATTGACTTAAAAAATAAATCAAAATTGAGGCTTCTAATTCAACTAGCCAAAATTAAATTCACAAGTTAAACTTCAGTCATTACTGATATATGTACGTTGCCTCATCCCAAAACTAATCTCAAATGTGATTTCACAAATATAGGAATGCATCTTGTATCAAATAAATCCTCTAGTGCCCCCACGATGACAGATCAAATAACGAGTTTAGAGATGACCCAAGGCAAACCGAGCCACCTCATTAGTACCAACATATCTAGGACTCATCTTCTCAGGCTCATTTAAATGTTTTGGTTAGCACATGAATTCTAGCTAGCCCAAATCCATGGTATAATGCTAGAATTCTCACCCAAAAAGAATGTGGACGCAGGCAGGGAGGAATTAAAATTATCATGGCGTTTTTTAAGCTTGACTTGATTGACTAAGAAAATAAATTCAAATTTTATAGAATGAAACTTCACGTGGATCAAACAATATAGAACAGTTCAAACTACATGAAAAAAATGTTAAGACATATTTTATTTGCCTAGAGATGAGCCAAATATTGAAATTGCAGCCAACAAGAGCCTATATGTCAGACTGGGTATGATCTTCAAAGAAACCAGAAATTTAAATCAAGTTGGGATTCTTGAGTTATAGCGAATGCGAGAAAAGAATAACACAACTCCAACTCATTGAAGCTCCCAAGGCATTCGGTTTTACAAGACATGGTATAGATGAAGTCATTGAAGTGTGATATCTATGGATAATATCTTAACATAATTTAATTTTAAACATTATGAAATAGTAACAACATAATTTTCTTGAATAAGTTGGGCTGCCGAAGGATTACAGGCATCATATTCACATACATGTAAACTGCAATTAAGAGTAAGCTCAACTTCCTCTCTACAAGTAGTAGTACAAAAACAGTATGCGCACTTTAGGAAGCAGAAGAGCAAGTAAAAATCTAAATGATAAGAATGAAAAGGGAGCATGTAACCTTTTTCCTCCATCTTTTCAAAAGTTGACAGAGCACTGCTTGTATTTACATTCCCCAACATTTCACTTACTTTGGTTGCTGTCCTGAAGAAAAAGTGACCACATGGCTACTAAGAAACATAAATTAATGTGAAAATTTGACAAACAACTAAGGTTAGGGACATACTTAGCAGACTGAGCACGTGCTTTTAGAGTATCTTTTCTGGACTTAGCTTCCCGTATTTTGCTTTCTAAAAGCTGCCAAATGATAATATATAGATCTAAAATAATTAGCAAAAACTTTCTACCTTCAGTGTTACTACAATAGAAACATTCATTAGACGGCCAATACAGATATGTACGCAGCAAAACTAGTATTAAATTCTAATTGCTTTCAAAGAACAGAATCAAAATAAGAAAATATAGCGGAAGACAAACAGAGAAAGTATAGCAGCACACCCGTGTATTTGAGACAAGGTTATCGACTACACCCTTCTGCTGATCAAGTTGAGCCTTTAAAGAATTTGCATTGTCCTGTAAATTTGTGAAAAGCATGGTAGACTGATTAACAACACGACTCAACATTCACTTTACTGCTGCCAAACGATTTTATTATTTATCCTTCCAGGGGAAATGCAATGTACTATTGAACCACACAATGCAATAAAAAGATGAAACTCTTGAAAAGCAGAAACTTTTTTCTTGCAGGATTGGAAGGAGAAGTTGATAGACCACAATCCGGTTCACTTATGCAAACATAATTGGAGCCATGTCATATTTATTATTCTAGAAGGTTCACTAGTTAGTTAGAGGGTCAAAAGTGTAATAAGTCAAGTAATTACAGTTGAGGGATTGCTTATAAATGTGATGGGGAGGGGGATTAGATGGGGGATATAAACTATCAAGTGAGTGAAAGTGAGGCTTAGGAGAGTTGTAGTCCTCTCGAACGAGTACTGTTATCTTTCTTTCTTGCTGTACTTCAAATTCCATCAATGCAAAGCTATTTTCTTAGACTTAATTGAATTCTGTCATTTTTTTACAGTTAGAATCCTATCAGAAGTCAGTCTCAAAATTCTGCATATTAATTACTCAGCCATGCTCCAGTCATCTCAGCAGATCTCCTTCAACCATGTTGCTAAGTTTAAAAAAAATGATTAGTGAATAAACCATTGTTGGGATCCTAAAGAAATCTGCCTACTGATAAAGGTAGCTTTACCCCCACAAAATCAAACCAAAGATCAGTATTTATTTCAAAAAGGAACCCCTCCATCAGCCAAAATTCAACTATACTAGCTACACCCATGAATGTTTGGCATGTACACTTTTAGAGGTACTCTTAATACACTATCTGTCTACAGAAAATTTATCAGGCATCTATGCCTATGTTTGACTGATGTTTATAAACTGTTTATAAGCATTCAAGCCACTTTTTATTTACTTATTCCAAGAGACCAACACATACTACTCCCTTAACCACAACTCATTTCTATCTATTTATAGCTAAACCGTTTATAAACATTTCCCAAACATGCTTTATATTTGGAATTCTTTTGAAGGTACATTATCATGCCTTACCAGATTTTTTAGAATGGATGAGAATCTCACATTATATGTACTCTCACTCTAAAAAAGAATGAGATGAGATTATCAATCAACTTGCAAGTAAAATTGTATTAATTATTGGATAAGGATCCCCTCGTTCCAGTTATCCAAGGTCCATAAACTAGTTCATGCATCTATACAAAAAATAAAAAAAAATAAAAAAAATCATCCTTTCAAGGGTCAGCTGCATTATTTATCTATTTTCCATTGAGCTTTACTTAGGGATAAGGATCATTAGCCCAGTTCATTTCACAACTTCAGAAAGCAATAATCAATGATCAATGTGTGTGTGTGTGTGTGTGTGTGTGTGTAATTAACAGTGTGTATTACTGTATCTTTTTGAGGTCTTTGCAACAACTCATATCATTAGCTAACATAATCCGACGTTAGATACCAACTCCCTTGCAAATACAATATGATGCAGCTTACAAAAGGTTTCTGATATATATATGTCCTTGGAAACTCTAATAACTGTTTTTTGAGCCACAATATTTCCTTTTTTTTTCCTAAGTTCCTCACCGCATAAGACTTTCTACGTTTAAGAGCTTCACGAGCAAGATCCTCTTCACCTTTTCCAAGAGCAAGTTGTGCTTTACGATACCTACGATCAAACTGAAGGATAAAAATGTGGCTTCTTTATAACAAAATGAGTTCAATGAGGAATTCCTGGGAATTTACCACTCTTCAGAAGCTTGTTGTGCAGCTTTGTATCTGTTCTCCAATTGCTTCTGTGAAGCCAAAACCTACAAGAAAGAAGAATGCTGAAATTTTCACTTCCTTTCCCCCAATATGTTGACTCCTTACAAACTGCTAGATTTAGTATTTTTCTCATTTCAATAAAAAATAAACAGAGAAAGTGTAATCTTGGTTAAGCACATACAGGAATTAGTTTTTACCCTGAAATAAAAGGGAAAAGGAAAAACAAGAGTTTATAAGGGAATATACTTGCGCTGTAGCTTGACGCATCTTGATCAAATCATCGCTCATCTCATTCACAGTTTGTTCCAGAATCTTCTCTGGATCTTCAAAGGAGCTTATTACAGCATTTGCATATGACTACACATGAAATAGATAATATAGAGTCAATAACATTTCGATGATTTCTGACTGAAGTGAACAGTCCTCGCAAGAATGGTAAGAACGCCAAACGACCTTGACAACTCTTGCAAATCGATCAAAAAGGTTCATCTGAGCACCGAGGGCACCCCCACCTTGACTATAACATCTCGATCTACTTGAATAAGATAGCTGTATTCCTGAAACTTTTGAAGTCCCCACTACAAAAGAGAAAAATGAATTGTAGTTTAAGCATTTAACATAAATATAGGGGAATAAAACAACTAGAAAGCAAAATTAAGAACAAAAATGATAGCAACAATTAGAGAATGTATTTCAAACGTAGTCCATAAAGAAACATCTGAGCTTACCAAGAACAACCCATTTGCCTAAGGAAACTAGGCAATCCAACATGCAAAAAAAATATAAACTTTCAGTACAGTTCAACACTAATGAGTAAGAATTGGTGTAAAATAATTGAATTATTAGTTAGGCAAATGAACCCATCAACCTAACTACTCAAGCTCAACTCAACAAAATTTATCTCATAATTATGAGGGACTGGACATGGACCATCTTCTTCGTCACCACTCTATTGAGTAATACATAAATGAACACGTTTTTAATTAACTTTAAAGTTTGTTCCACGATTTGAACTATGATTGTGCAGCCCATTGCCATTATATACTTGCATCTAGAGCTTTTACTCCGTCACCAATAAGCATAGATATAAAGAGCATGGTTCGTGACTATTAAGGCTTGGAATTCCATCTTAAAAAGGTCAATCTTATTAAGAGGAGTAACTCAAACCTTTCAAAGTTGGTCTATGTTTTCATTTTTATTTAATATGGAATTTTATCCCTTAACATGTCCTCTCAAGATGGTGGCTCCTTAGAGCAAACCAATCTTGAAATCCGCATGTTCATTTTTTTAGTCTTAATAGGATCAAATCGCTCATTAAACTTAATGGACTCTAATATTATATTAAGACTTCGAGTTACATCTTAAAAGGTCAACCTTATTAAGAGGAGTAGTCCAAACCCTTATAAGTTGGTCTGTGTATTCACTTTTATTCGATGTGAGATTTTATCTCTTAACAATCAAAAAATGACATAAACTCAATATGTTATGTGTTAGCCTCAAAAAGTTCACTTCAGTGCATTTCAAGCTCCAACAATAACAATACATCTTAATGCACTATAATTGGGCTTTTATCTGGATCTTCCTCAGAAGCCATCCTAGATCTGTTCCTTTTGAAACCCTATTTTTCAGCATGTAATATTCAATATTATATGCACATTTTAGCCACTTTCTAAGTGCATATTCAAGACCAGTAGTGCACCAAAAATCTTTTCAGTATTGAGATATATAAAAGGAACAAAAAACCATTACTGCCATGATTAGAACTCCTCCAAAACTAAGCAGAGGACATTCTCCCAGAATCGCGAACAAAAGGAAAAGTGTTGAACTCCTCCAAAACTAAGCAGTGGACATTCTCCCAGTTTCGCAAACAAAAGGAAAAGTGTCAGGCTTATTTTAAGGATTCAGTCCGCAATGAGGCTGATTTGACATTACAGGCAGGGGAATAACTACTTTCACCATAAACTAAAAAGCTCTCGTGCTAGAGCCTTCAAGCAGAACCTAAATGCAGGCTTTCATTTTGACTCATTTATAATATTTAAAGTAATCAACTATAAATCTCCTTCTAGTATCGTATCAATACGAGGGTGAATCACAACCCAAAGAACACAAAGTTGCTATTACTAAAACTAAACTTTTTCAGTTGGTATCAATGGTATAAGGTGTCAACGGAACAAATAATGGGGTTGGACTGATGACAAAAGAACATGGGAGCCATGGGAGATCTTATGGTGTAAATTTAAGCAATTCAGTTTCAATTTCAATGGGTTTACGAATTAAGCAACAAAGTTCAATTACGTTTTCAGTCTCAAATCTATCTCCCACCCTTCAAACATCATTAATCCTGGACAATGTCAGCAGTCAACTATTTCAAATCACAGCAAAAACAGCACTACTGCCATAGCAAATTCATTATGTTACCAAGTTCCTACATCACATTAAAAATCCAGTCTTCATATAAAAAAAGATTCGAATCTGGTAAAATAAATAACCTTAGCACAGTAAACCATGTAAGCAACATCGGAGCCACGTTTCAGAGGGAAATAACAGTGACAAGGAGTACTTTGTGGTTAAAAAGAGTACCCTTGCTGTGGCATTTCCGATTCCCCATCTCTTAAGTATCAAGATTGCAAATTGACAGAGACTCGTTATTGTAAATGACGAAAAATGAAAAGTGTCTGCTCCTATTACATAATTAACAGAAAAACACAAACTAATACAGCATTGAGTAGTAGTAAGAACAAGAATTACCTCCATTACCAAAGAAAGATTGTCCCAAAACTTGTGTCATCACGATAATCACCCCTCTATTGCTTGAAGAAGCAGAAGTAATCACTGTAGAAGAAGAAGTTGTCATGCTTATCCATGTTATTGGCCCTCTTACTGCCATTGTTATTGTTTCTTGAGTTTATTGAGGCTATGCTATCTATTTGGGGCTGGTGTTTTGATGGGAAAATGGAAAAAAGAATCTTGGTTCTTTCATCTTTGGGATGAATTTACTGTTGAGGAAATACTTCAAGAGTTGGCTCATGAATCATGATTATAAATTGATTACTTTTATTTTTTAATATTTAAATTATTTATAAACAGTTTCAAACATATTTTCAATAATTCGCTAGCTTTTGTATCTTATTGATTTTCTTAAATTGATTGCTTTTTTTCTACTTTTCTTCGGTTGTTATTGTGGTTTATAGGGACAGAATGGAGAAGATAAGGTTTTAGTTTTAAATTGCTTTTATTTTCTTTAGCAGTATACTTTCTAAGTTTTAGTTGACTCCGAGGATTTGGGAGTTTGGATGATGGGATGATATATTACAGGTAGGTCCCCATTTTATTGGAAAGGTAACAAGTAGGTCCACAACCTATTATTCTGACGACAACTTCTTTCAATCTTCTGTATTACAATTTTACAATAGTAATTATATTCTCAACATTGTTGTCGTTTGTTGTGTCACATTTTAATTGTATTAAAAGTTCAAAATATCATTGTCCATATGTCCCAACATTTTTTCATCATATTTTTATCAACATTTTTTCTTCATATTTTTATCATCAGCATTATATAATTAGCAGACATTCACAAATTGCCTACTATAATATTTTAGAAAATTGGAAAGCAATATTTGAATATTGTTTCAAAGATCTCAAGTGATATTATTATGAGGTGAGTAAATATACGTGGTACTCTTTTTTTTTTACAGAAATTGTCTCGTTGGTTTCGAACAGTCTTTTAATGAAGATGCATTCGACAGCCTTATGTACATTTTCTCCACTAATGTTTTTCCCACAATTTTTTCCGGTAAAATTTTAGTGATGCATTTTCTTTGTATAATAGACATCCAAGAGGAAATATCATAAATATTAATATACATTAAGTGGATGTCCATATCTATATAAGTTATAAATATTATAAAAATACAACATTGATGTAAAATAATTAGGGTTATGCTACTATTACACCTGGGTGTCAATCTCGACATACAAATAGCATTTCCCAAATAACTATATGGACATTGATGTTACGAATTAAAAATCATAATTTTATACCAGAAGAATAATAATATTGAAATAAGAAATAAAGACATAAAAGAACATGCAAAATTTATGAAAACTTACTCAATGTAAGATTACATTCTCATCCATCGCAGTAATTTACTATGATGAGAAGAAATAAAAAATAAAAAGCCACACCCTATTTTCTCTAACATTTCTCTATTTTTCATGATACAAAATCCTCTCTATTTATTAGAAAAATTAGGACAAAATCAAAATTACAAGTGCAAAGGTCAATCACCATATAGACTCTGTACAACGACAGTAATTAGACTCCACAACTTAACATCTCTCACTTGAATATTAATCTAATATCAACCAATTTTATTTGGTTACCTTAATTATGCAAGTATGAGTTTTGTGTTTTTCTTACTTGCATGTTGATTGGGTATCAAGGTGGAGATTTGTAGAGTTTTGATACCAAATAAATTCGAGCGATGATTGAAAACAAGTGTCAAATAAATTTATCAACACAATAGACAAGGCTCGACTAAGAAACGAGAAACTTTTGAAGGGCCCAAGTAGTAGTTGCATTTGTTGAGTTGGATTTGTCATTTTGGATAAAGTTGGCCTATTTAAGTCACAGTCCATTTAAAGAGGGTTGTTGGGCTTTATTGGGTGAAGAGTATTTGGTCCAATTGATTGACTTAACTAAATGACTATATATCTAAATTTTCATTCATGCATGTGTCATGTGGTGTGTGCATTGTGCAAGAGAATGGAGAGAAAACCATGGAGGGAGGCAGTGGAGTGTGGAGAGGTTCAACCTTTGTCTTACACTTTTCCTTCCTACCTTTGTGGCTTGAAAATACTACTACCACCTTTCTTCTTTGTGGGTGAAGATTGAGGTAACCAACATGTTGGTTTGGTTTAGGTCAAACTTGTTGATTGGTGTTCGTTTGGTTCATTTTTCTATGCCCGAATCAATACCTCTCGAAGATTCTGCACAACAGTAGAGATGCAATGTTCATGAGGTGGCTGCGAATAAGTCACCTGTCTTTTTGCAGATGATTCCATCATGTTTCTTCGTAATAGAAATTGAGATTGTGAGGCTCCCTCCATCCCTTTATCACAAATGTTCCCAATTCGGAAAGATATTCAAACAGTGTGGCATTGAAAATCTAGACAATCTTGGTACATACTTAGGACAACCTTTGATGGTGGGTCAGAATAAATATCAAACATTTACATCTATAAAAGAGAAGATATGAAAAAGGTTAAAGGGTGGCTTCGTCGATTGTTTTCATCATGAGTTTATTAAGATTAGCAGCATCTTTATACCGTGATATCATTCTCTTACGATCATATTCTAGTGGGAAGGCGGAGTTGATTGGCAAAAAATTGCTTGCTGAAATAGTTAAGATAAGACCTCCTGACTTCCTAGGCGAAATAAAGTGGCTTCTGCTATTTCGGTGAACCTGCAAAAAGAGAATGGGGTTTTCTCCCCCGTTTTACCTCTAGCGCTTATATTAGTGATTTTTTTCGTAGACGAATGATTCAAAGACAAGAAAGAGAATGCCAGAAAAAGTGTTTGGAAAAAAAGAAGATCCCCATACCTGGCATGCATGTGAAGTATTTATAGACACCTGGTGCTATATAACCGCTAAGAGGTTATCGTCCACGTGTCCAATACAACACGCCCACACACTATGCAGTTTTCATCCACATGCTAAATAGTTAATCTCCATCTACAAATCGGGTAATGGAATCAGTGATAACCGTCAAATGGTTTTCAATCAATTTAAAGTATGTCCAAGCGATTAAGATAGTAGTGGTCTGTCTACCATAAATGTAGTCAAGCAAGTATAGCGACATCAGGCTAGCTTAGAAAGTCGAGCTAGCATGGTGGTAGACATGCTATTGTCTTCAATTGATCGGCCATCGTGATCTACAATGTATACCATATAGCTTCACTAGTCTATCTACCTCTTGTCGAAAGCTATCGTTAAGAGATAGCATCTTTACTCATATACGTTGCAAGGTTTTTTTTAATGTTATTGATGGGGCGTAAATAGGTAGATTATGTCAAATGGAAAATGATTACCGACTCGATTGCCCTTTATGCTGGTTAACCCACAAGTAGGTCAATTTGTGGGTTTGGGCTTTTGGCAACCCAAAAAATTTTCTTTATAAAGGGAGGAAAGTCTCATTTTTCTTTACATTTTCTCCTTCTTGCAAACCCCAAGCACTTCTTCCACCTTCTTCATCCCCAAGGTAATTTTCTCTTCCACTCTCATTTTTCTTGAAACTCCATTAGTTTGTTGTTACTTTCCAATGCACAAAGTTATTTAATCCTCGTTATCATCTTCTAGCTGAAAAATCCAAACTCACTTACTTACACGTCAGTAGGGGCAAGAGCAAATTCGAAAGTGAGAGTAGAGGTGGGGGGGGCCAACCAACCCATCTTTCGATGGGTCGATCGACTGGCATGATTGCTGGTCCTGCTGGTCGATCGCTACGATTATATATATATATA
>CAIGRF010287569.1:7450-24690 GCA_903798235.1 Fraxinus ornus | reverse complement strand
TTTTTTTTTTTTTTTTTTTTTTTTAGGAAAACACTTTCTTCGAGGATAGATTTTTGTTTTCCACAAAACAAGAAAAACATTTTCTTTCCTGGGTAACATTTTTCATACCAATCAAACACCATTAAAGTTCAAGTTCAGTAGAAGCAGATGAAGTCTACCCTAGAGTGGGAGAGGGGCGGTTCAATGAAGAAATTAAAGGGATAGGCTTTGATAAGACGAGCAGAATGAAAAGGGTCTGTCATGTTTTGAATTAGAAAGTTGTTAGGAATAGAACTTTAAGGGCCATATTTGATGTTATAAAGCAAAATATGGAAAGTGTGAACAAAGGTCACAGAAGGTAAAAATGTTGAGACAGAATTAACCAACCAACAAAATTCTTACAACGAAAGAGATCATATCCTCACAATTTTAGCGAGCCCAACTGATCACAACACGTGTATCGTGAATAGCGATCCAGCCAAAACAAGGCAACAATTGTGCAGTCTGAAACATCAGAGAACTCGAGTAATGAAGTCGAACAGTAAGCACAAATAGATAACTGGAGTTGGAAGCAGTATAGGACTCACATACAAAGCATCTCTTCCCTATCAATGTAGAGCAGTTTGGAAATTCTAAAACAAAACATTGTCCTCCAGACTATTAAATAGTTGATTTAACATAAGATACAAATTCAGATTTCTCCTCTAAGTCTCCAGCTAGTAACGACGCCTGCAAAGAAATGAACAAAAGCCGGCATCAAGTTTGGAAAATAAGGACATTATCCATATGCACGAAGCAAGCACGGAAACACCCAAATACACAATCCCTTTTTCTACTTACAATTGTTAATAGGATAAGAGGTGCGAGCTGGAGCAAACTTTTGAGAGAAATACCACTAGATTGATAAGTGCCCTAATGATGAATATGGCTTCTTGCATTAAATGAGCAAAAATGAAATTAGTTGTGAAGAAAATAAGGTATTAAACTGATGGGATGAGTAGCAGATCATGAGCCTAGGGGTGTAAGTGACGGGTAACAACAGGTCTCGGTAGCTTACTGAGAAAGAAGTGGAAAATACGAAATAATGGGTTCCCCATTACAGTGGATAGACGATAGGCAGGACTATCAGGATTAAGACCATTCAATTGTGGAGCATCTTACTTTGATAGAATAATTTAGGGGCTTTGAGGCGACAATGGATACTTTTTCTGGTGGGACTTTCTGGGTGTGTCAAGTCCCTGCCCCCCAAAACACAGACAAGTCAGAAACAAGTTAAAAAGAGACGGCAACATCAACAAAGAACTGTACACAGATTCAAGGAGCGTCTATATTAAAACATTTTCATTGGTGTTTCTGAGGAATTGAAGGGATAACATATTTTACTGTCGGGCAGACTAGTCTCAAAATCTTGCACCTTCTCCACCATTTAGGGAATAAGAAACTTACCCAGACTAGAAATGCCGTATCATTGTTCACAAAAAGAATAAGAAAAGAAGATCTTTCTTTCTGAACAAGAAAGAAATATAGATAGGGAGGGAGGAAGGGAGTAAACAAGGAAAAATGAACAGAAAACTGTGGTCTAAAAGCAATGCAGCCATATATAGAGTATCCTGTTGGCATTTCCTAAACAAAATATAAATTTTATATGCGGACAACTTAGCCTATGTTTGGTTCATATTTATAAACTGTTTATAAACACTAAAGCCACTTCTTATCAATACATTTTGGGGGATCCATAAGTACTACCAACTTATCCACCCCTCATTCATTTATTTAAACTGTTTATGAACACTTCCAAAGCACGCGTTTAGTACTCCTAAGAGTTCTAAACATACTAAAGTAAGCCCTTGTTTGGGAGGTGTTTAATTTATAAACACTTTTTGGTCAAACCTACTTTTTATCTACACATTTCATAGGATCCACAACTACTAACACTTATCCACCACTTAGTTCTATCTATTTCTAATTTAAACCAATTATAAACACTTCCAAACATGAGCTAAGACCCAGAAAAACAAATGTTGACCTAAAAAACTATAATAAAGAGTGAAATGCTTAATTAGATGTGAAATTCGGATCCAAAAAAATCTGTGAACTTCAGATATTGTGACCAACTTTAGAATCTAGATGCAAATTACCATCATATATAGTGCATTGCGCTACCACGACATAATAACTCTCAGACTACACCATATCTAGGAGCAAACAGAAATTGCTAAAAGGGTCATGCTACAGGTACAAAATGGTGTCCAAAATGCCAAGTGGCGGCCGCCTATTGGAGGGGCGGCCGCCCCTCCAATAGGGGGCCGCCACTTGGCCATTTTGGACACCATTTTGTACCCCATTTTGTACACCAAGAATTATCCTTGCTAAAATATTGTAGTTGTCAAAAAAGAGAACCTGTGGCGATCGTAGTCCCTGGAACGTTCTATTGACCGTGAACGAGATCTATGGCGACTCCTAGAGTCATAGCTGCGAGAACGATCTTTATCTCGGTCATAATCACGGTCACGGTCACGGTCATAATGTCTATCACGATCTCTGCTCTTATTGTCATATTCTCTTCCTCTATCACGATCCCTGCTAGATTCCCGGTCACGGTCCCTGCTTCCCCGCTCTCTCGACCTGAATTAAACTTTGAAAGTGAACACTTTCCACCCAATAGTAAAGAGAAAATAAAGAGAAGAGGCCCCCATTATGGTAAAATCAGAAACTCAAATCAACCTCGTCTCTTCTTCATGGGCTTTTCGTTTCTTGTCTCTCTCTTCCTGGAAATTCATCAGAAAAAAAATTACATTTGATTGACTACATTTCAAAATTCCAAATATTACAATTGACGTGTCATATAACACACTAAATGCACATAAAAACACATCCTTTTCCTCAACATTGAAGTGTGTCAACTGAAGAAACTTTATCGTATCCCAAGCATTCTCCCTCATAAATTAAAAAAGAAAAAAAAGGAAAAAGAAATAAATGAATCGGTAATGCCGTAATGGTAGAAGAAAAAGCCATTTTCCAAACCTAGAGCATGTTTATGGTGAGTTTATTCCCTCTCTTATAATCCCACAAAGTCCCATAGTTAATTCCATCTAATGAGCCACATAGCGTGGGTCCCACTCTTCGTGAGCTTATAAAAAAAGGCAATACGATGCTCCCAAACATGCTCTAGTGGCCAAGAAATATGCTTCTGTATAATGGATGCTAGTGTGATGCCAAAGTAGAGAAGTGTGATATTAAAGGAGTACAAATGCAGTTAGTATAATGGATGGTAGTCAAGTTTGATGTTTACTAGAACAATTTGAATTGTATAAGCCAATGTTGAGAACCATGTGAGGAGAGCACTCATTGAATTTGTTCATACACTAGAAAACAAAGACAACTTCACTTATCAAGTACAGTAATAAGCAACACTGTATCACTGCCTAGTGATAGGTAGTGGAATTGTTGGTAGACAAATTGGATGGGACAGAGCTCAAAATGAATGCTAACAACTATCTATACCCATGGAACTACATAGTATAAGTGTAGACCTTAGACAGCATCCTATATCAACTCAAACCTGTTGGAGAAGTTAGTCAAAGCTCAAATTATAACCTCTTCAGCAAGAAAAGCCAAGATGGTACAAGACAGCAAGACGGGGTCAAACTTGGTAGATATGCCAATCCTGATCTGAATTTAACCAAGTTTGTCCATCCAATACTTTCAGTGTATTTTTTCTTATCAAATGAGTTTAAGCCCCCGTTTGATCCGCATTAAAATTTTCATTCTCATTTTTCTACTCATTTTCAACCACACATTCTTCAATAAAATAACATTCTTCAATAAAATAATATTTTCCATCACATCAATAACTTTTCCTTCTTTTTCAACTACACATTCTCCATCAATTTACTATTCTAGAATACATTCTTCCAAAATAATGTGGCTCAAACACACTCTAAATTCCCCTAATCAATTGCAGCTTACAGTTCAGAGAATTTCAAGATTAAGTATGCTGTCTAAATTTAATTGATAATTACATGAAACAACCATCATCTTTCTGTTTCCCATGAATATCAATCAAGTTGCGGTGAACATGAAGTTTTCAAAAATTACTAGGAGAATTTAACGAGGACAAAAAAAACTTCTCCAAGTATAATAAAAACTCAATAGAGGACATCAAAACTGCTAATCTATAAAGAAGAAAATGGAACACCTTAGCAGCATCTGAATCAAAAGTTCAGGTACCAACTTAGGCATGGAGGTAGTGAAAGATTTATTTTAAAAAGAATTGGTAGCAAGTACAAGCAAAGAAAGACATCTATGCTAAGCACCAGGGAAAGCTAATGCATCAAAGGACATAATGTAGAGGATCATATTTCAATAAAAATAGTTAAACCACCGTCAGTAAATAATTTATTATCTAGTCATACCTGGAGCTCAGCTAACTTCTCACGAATCTGCATATAGCCCAAGTGAAGTTTTCCACCAAAATGATCTGCTAAGCGACGGTCACTGGAAACCACGTAAGGTCAACATAGCATGATCATAACTACATTAAAATACCAATAAGAACACAAAATAGTAATACGGTAGCCCTGCAATTTTTCTAGCTAAGGATAGCATGACGGACAAACATAAAACAGAAAAATAACGCACATTCTTTAGCAGCAAAAGTTTATCCTCGTAAAACTGGGCCCAAAAGCCTGCTGGTAACAAGGAGGTATAATCGCCAGGTCAAACAATGAAGTACCCAAAACTCTTGAAACTAGATGTTTATCGTCCTAAAATGCTGAGGTATAGTTTTAGCTTAGAAAATGACATAACATTTACCTGTCATAAACACTCAAGAATGCTCCACAAATGTCACATACACGAAGTTTCTGATCAGTCTGTAAAAACAGTAATATCACAAATCAGAATATCAAACTCTAATTTCATGTTCAAACAACAGTGGACAACATAATGGGCAAGAATATTTTCAATTCTTTCTACAAGGTGGCATCCTATTTGCGGAGTGAAAATATAAACCTCAACATGCATGCATGTATAATGACATTTTGCCCAAACAAATAACTCACGAAATATAGGTGCACTAGAAATGGTAGCGAGCACATTGTTGAATCAAAATCGGTCCAACAATATGAAATCAGACTTACAATGCGCACATCAGCAGCTGTGTATTTTGAGGAATCTAGTACAGGTTCCTGGCGTGCTGGCAACTGATGACATCAGAAAAATGAAATCGAATGTTAAGTATAAAACAAATTGCATCAGTAAATGGAAACAGAAAAACGACATAATGGACTAAAGAAAAAATAATGAATTAGAGAATAATGAAATTCAAATAAATAAAATTAAACCTTCTTGAGAGCTTCAGCCTCTTCCAATGCTTTCTGTGCTTCATCTATCATTCCTTGTTCACCTGAAGCACCAAAGCCACATGTTCAAGACGAGCAAAATTTCATACCAAAAATTAAAAAATAATAAACTCTTACAAGCTTCCAAAGAAAACCAAATAAAAAAAACTAAAAAAGAATAAGTAAGCTTCATTGGTACTAAGGCATTATATATTGAAGATTTAGCAGAACTTTATGCATATAGTCATTTATTTCCCAAGGTTCAATCAACTCTAAATCCAACTTAAACAATTTTTTGTATTCTATCTTCATATAAAAGAATGTTATGCCCCTGTTTGGTAAAGATTGTTTTTTCCAAACTCATTTTCCACCAAGTTCTCCCAATAAAATAATTATGCACCTGGAGCTATAACTTTCCTCTATATTTTAACTACACATTCTCCAAAAAAAATTACTTTTCTCAATCTATTTTCAAAATATCTACATCATATAGGCTCTACAAAAGGTTTCTTTCTCGAGGTTCTTTGTCTACTATTCAGTAACTAATTCTAGTTTTTTTTGTATTCGACTTGGTTAAAATGCAACAACAACGAATAATATATGTTCGAAATAAAATATTTAAAGTAACCAAATCATTAGCATCAATAAGCACCTAAGTCGTCATTCCATTATTTATCCTCAATTGGCGTTGCCTCCACTTGTTGGCGTCTATTGTCATTTCTTAACTTATCCACTTTAATACGACCACAAATCCATCTCAACAACCTTATTTCAAGTACATTCACCTCGAGGACATTTAACCTAGAGGTGGTCCTTCTCATCTGGAACCACTAACTAAACTAGAACGGGAACAAACTAGCAGGTTGAGCTCGGATTAATTTAATGGGATCTGTTCTTTTAAGTTTTAACTAAAAGCTAAATGGTTCTAATCTAGTTCTTGGTTCTAGCTACACAACAAAATAATTCTGTTCCAAAAATATTCTTTTATAATCTCAAAATTATATCAGCCTTTTATAAATTTAGAAGAGTATACATAAATCAAAATGTAGTAAAAATATTCAGCACTTTTGTAGCTTAAGAAAAAGCATGAAAAATAACACACACTTCCCAAATGTTTCTGAAAAATAAAAATTCAATCTTTCCAATTGCAGAATTCTTGTTGGTACTAAGCTCGATCTAGTTCTCATCGGAACAGGACCAATTCAAGGCATACCCGCTCCTAATTTTACCCAACACTTGGTACCATTAAGCATGGTAATAAATTTAGCGATGCACATATTTGCTTGCTTGGCTTGGGATCGGTGGCTGCTTGTGTGCTCAGTGTTTGACAGGACAAGCAAACGAGGGCCTTGATCCTTGTCGTGTGATGCAGTGCTCCTTGGGCACGGCGTGTGTAGTAATGTAGTAGGTATTTGCAATTGTGACTGGTGTTACATTGCAAACTTTGATGGTATGTTCTAACCCCTTGTCAACATGAGCATATTGCCAACGTGCAATGGTCGAACCTCATCTCCCCTTTCCCCTGTTGGTTATAAATCTACTGGAAGCATAATTGCTTGCGGCCTATGTTGACTTGGTATCGGCCCATAAAATTGATATTTGACCAATAGGGATCTCCTCATCTCATCCACCCTGCTCTAATTCTATGCCTTACATTCTCTTCAATTCCTCCTCCCTTGTTAATAATCAAACCCAAATACCAAAAACAACCACTTCTGGGGATCACACAACCCTCTACCATAACTTCATTACTACCCTCGTTGCAATTATTATTGAAGGGGCATTGCATATATTTTGTCTTATTTCTACTCAACATAAAACTATTAGACTCCAAATTTGAATTCAAGATTTAACCCCTTTTTAGTCTCAACTAAAACTACATCAAAGGACACAGCCACCTAAGCCCAATGCCATGGCCTAACTACTCATGTTAAATATCCAAATCAACGTACAAGACCCAAAGTCAGCCCATTGGCATGATCAAGCTGAAGACACGCACAGGTGCAATATACTTGGGCAGTCTAGGCTATTAAAGGCTATAATTAGCTGATTTTTTGTGTAGAATATAGTCGGACCAATCAGTTCCAATGACTGCTCGGCATCATTATATAAATAGTTGTCGTTACAAGCTTTTTAATAGGACAGAACAAAACTCTACAGGCCTAGGAACCGACCTAAAGAGTAACTAACCCTTTTTAAGTGAAGCCTTCAGGATGTGGCAACCGGAACATACACCCACCTATATGAACTTTCAAAAAAAATTAGGAAAGTGAAAGGCATAAGATGGCCTCAGACATTTCAGCAGCAGTAGGCCAAGACAGGCATCCACATCTCTATGTTTAAACAAGAAAAAATAAATTCAAATACTCTTCAAGGATGTGTAAAGTCAACCAGGTAAAATCAAATTACTATTAAATAATCGTATCAACCTACAGCATGTGTACATGTAGAAGTTTGAGACAACATCATACCAAGATCATCCGTTTTCTTTAGCTTCTCATTACTATTACATGATCGTATCAACCTACAGCTGTGTTAGATATATAGAAGCTTAAGAAAACATCATACCAAGATCTTCCGCTTTCTTTAGCTTCTCGTTAATCATTTCCTGTATGCGAGGATCTGGAGTAGCTGCTGGCAAAGGTGCCAACTGTTGAGGATTTGTTAGTGGCTGGGGTAGAGATGCACGATCTTTGTTAAAAGCATCCAAAAGAAGTATTGACTGTCATTCAACAACATCAAACTTTAATTACTTTTATCATATGAATGTTAATTTAGATAACATAAGTATATAACGAATCTTCAGCTGCATCATTTTACTGAAAAATTAGTTAGTTACAACTAAATGTCTAATAGCCTTTACAACCTGCATGTCCGCTCTTTTAATTCTTAGTTCTTCAACCTCTTCCAAAGCACGAATCTTCATGTCCGTCTTGCCTTCGAGGTCTACAAAATCAAATAATGTTCAGCAACCTCATTAAATCACTATCAACAGGCATCTCAATTAGATAAAGTTTAATTTAGAATAACAGGTATACACATATCAACTTCACAGACTTACAGATGATTGTGCCAGGAAAGAGAAATTATCTTTACAGAAACAATGTGTATACCTTGAAATCATTTCAACCATAATAATCACTTGTACCTTTTTTAGTTGCTTATATGTATCATTTCTGCTAATATTTCCAAGATATCAACTGGCTAATTACATTGTCCTGGAATACAATGTATATCAGCACCCTCCATCCCATTGTTATAGACACGGTTCTCATATAATCATCCCGAATTAGAGCACTATTTCAAAAGGCTGATTTAATTTTTTTACATAAACATGTAAAATAAATTGTGAAATTTACACTGTTAATATATCTTCTGGTCGCAAAAGTAATATTTGGAGAAAGAATGTGGGACATGGTGGATAACAGCTCCAAACTTCCAATAGTAAATTAGAACATCTAATATCAAATCTAATAAGCAAACTGAAGTGGAAAGCTCAATAATGTTTCGAATGTTTTAAAAAGTTCGTAGATCTTTTTGGGCGTATTACGCAGCCTTAATAATTTTAAGAATGAATTGAGGATACATGCATCAAGTTTAATAATTCGAATTCAAAAGATAATTGTGAATTATATGAGCAAGTTGTTTCATACCTAAGGTTAAGGGAAGACTTATTAATAGTCTAATACTCCTACCATTTCCACATGAATAATTAAATAAGAAAATATTCATTTCAGCTGTATTGAAATAAGGGTATTACACAGCCTCAATAATTTTAAGAATAAATTGAAGATACATGCATCAAGTTTAGTAATTCGAATTCAAAAGGTAATTGTGGATGATATGAGCAAGTTGTTTGGAGACTTATTAATAGTCTAATACTCCTACCATTTCCACATGAATACTTAAGAAAAGATTCATTTCTATGCAATTTAAGATATATATTTCAATTCAATATCTATTATTTAAGCAAGATTATGAGAAGTTGGATTTCACAAGGTCAAATATTGCATGATTTATAAAGTGGCATCACCTTTCGACTTTCGTGGCAAGGCATTGTTGGAACATGCCCATGCATAAACATGATTCGTGACAAATCATGTATGCATTATAATATTTAGGGCAACCAACATGAGTTTTATGAAAAAGATTTTTAGACAAGACAAGAAACCAAATAACAATGAATCATAATTCTTGCTTTTAAAGGAAAACAAGAAACCCTATCTAAATCTTCTAGATAAACAGAGTTTAGGAAAACTAATATATAAATAAATAAATGACTACTAAACTAAACATGAGAAACAAATTATATAGACAATTAAATTGATTTCCGCTAGAATAAGTGAAGTGCCCATTTGATAACCTAAATGATAGAATATGGCCCAAAAATCAATAAGCTCAAGGGCTGTAGCCCATGAGTTTTGGTCATAGGCTCGCTTTTGCATGGAATAATATTTTTATTCATCCAATTCTAACATGTTGACTAGGTTAGAGTATCCAATTGCATCATTCTTCACGTTTGAGAAGAATCTCCTTCTAAACTTGTAGAGTAGGAAGAGGTGCTGCAAATGGTGATTGGATCTATGGAGCTTGGGTTGCGATAGAGCTCAATATAGATCTTTTTGCTCCCTTCAATACCAATTTGTTGGACATTGATTTAGAGAATTATGATGACCAACCCATTTTGATATGGAGGTCAACAAGGATGTGTTGAAGAAGTAAGCAAGAACAAGACACTAATGATGGAAATTGGTGACACTTGTATTAGCAATAAGTGTTTATGGCATTGTTACAATGAATAGGTTGAGAAAGGAGTATACCAGTTAGATCCATAATTTTTTTTTTGATAACCATGGATGTTTGGCCAGCTTGCACGCACCTCGACTAATCCCACGGGACCTGAAGTTTACAGCCAGTACTCACCTCAGTGGCCTGAATTGACTAGACTTATAATTTGCAACTAATAAATATAGTTGAACATTAGTGGCACTGAAGTGGGAATAAAGCTTACGCTACAAAATTTGAGATAATTTTTCTCAAAATTCGGAGAAAATAATGCAATTGAATACTTTGACCTAGTCTAATGTGTCAAAATTTGATGAGAATTTTTATCCAAAACACACGGACTAATCCCTTGAGCCTACTAATTTTTTGCCTCATTCTATCATTTAGGCGATCATACAGGGGTAACAATTAATTTATTGTCAAGATAATTAGTTTCCATGTCTAGCTCAGCACGAGATTTATTTTATAGGAGTTTTATTTATTTAGACTAATTAACCTATTGTTTGGGCTTATTTGGAAGATTTAAGTTAGGGTTTATTGATTTCCTCTAAAAGTTAGAATCAGGATTCAATGTTATTTGGTTGTTTTTATAAATTTAAATAAATTGGGGTTTCTCCCAATTCATCAATTCATATCGGCTTTCTTCGTGAATCAACGAGATTGGGCTTGTGTTTCTTATTTCTCACGCTTTCCAGCTGCATTAAATGCATAATGTGCTATAACGCTGAGATAAGATGACTTCTCCTAGGTATCAAAAGAAACGAGGGGTGAGAAGTTGATGACACAATGAGATTTCAAGAGGATACAGATGCATAACTGTGTTATACCAGTCCATAAGCATGTGAATAAGTGAAGGGTGCCTTGGAAATGATTTTAATCAAAGATATTGAGCATAATAATGTTCATAAATTTCTATTGCATGGAAGTGAACTTGTGATGACATGAGGTGCCTGCTATGATAGCCAGGCTTATATTCATTTCGTAGTTATTTATTTACTTCATTTTTTGAGCATTTCAGATAATATTGCATTGTAGGTGAGCTTCAAGAACTCATGTTCCTTAGTGGTCTTACTAGTTTTTGGCACCCAAGAAGGATTTCGAACATTAGGATCAGTGGGTGTAGACTTGTCAAGGATATGTTTGGAATCATGTCTAAATTTTATATTTATGTTGTGAACTAATGATTATGCGGTGAATAACCTTTATCATGTTTATTTTGAAGTATTCCTAGAGTGTCGATGACTTATAAGTTGTTTCGAGTTACATGTTTCAACGAAAATACGGTGTTAAAAATATATAAAGCGGCCAGTGAGAATTACTTTGTGCATGATTTCTAGAGATTAGTTGATATGTATTTTAATTAGATGATAAGGGGGTGACAACACTGGCTATAAAAATGGTTTCTCTTGTCATATTGTTTTCCAACCTCGTTCAATTCATGACATCCCAGCAGCAAAACTAAAAGAGGCATAACAACTTCTAATTAGACTTCTACATCTCATCTTTCAAGGGATATTAATATTGAGAAGACTGTTTTATTATAAAGCATAAATTTCAGCAAAAAGAATTAGGTGGGTCGAAAAAACTTACCAAATTGATCGACTTCTCTCAATTTCTCTTTAATTTGTTTTGACAACTCGAGAATTTCAGGGGTCTGAATCCGAAAGAATCAGTTTAGTCTAACGGAGATAGAGATGTGATGCAAAAGTGAAAAACAGTGAATGAAAGAACTAGAAAACTAAGAACACCTTCAAGAGACTCTATTTTTAGGAAGACGATGCTTAAAAATAAGATCCAAAAAATTCTTTATTTTAACTTTTTAAAATAAAGTGTGAGTTTGGATCTTCAAATTTAGATAGTCAAACTCGCCTTCTATTCTTAATTAACAATGATTACATTTAACAAGTAACAATTTTCAATATTCTACAATTTAAATTATTCAAATCACATATGAATTGATTGGCCATTAACATATAAAAATATTTTGTTAAATAAGAGATGATGAGAAATAAATAAATGTTTATTGGAAAAAAATAAAATAAAGAGTTAAAATAGGGAGCTTGTTGAAATGCATAAAAGATTATCTAAATTTAAAAATGTTCTCTATTATGTATAAGATGCTCTTTATAAATAGAAAGTTTCTTGGAGATGCTTTGAGAGTCAATAATTACTTGGGTAACTTCTGACACAGAGATAGCAATTGCAGCTTTAGCATCCTCTTCATCAAGTCTCTTCAGAGCCCTTTCGATTTTTCGGTCACACTCAACAATAAGTCTATCTATGTTATCCTCCAAGTCCCTATCATAATTATCTAGACCTTTTGTTTTTGCTTCCTGGTATCTGGCCAGGTGTTAAAGCAACATATTGACAATTCAAATGACAGGCTTCCACATCAGCACATCGGACAAATCTCGAACATAACATATTCATATACCTGGTGTTAACAAATATTTGAATAAGCAACTACAGAAAAGCAATGGGTGGGAGTTTCATTAAAGCAAGGATTTCGTGTTCCCAAAACCAAACAGAATCGCAAAAATATTTGAACAACCATACAGAAGAGAACAGTAGAACTCCCGTTTCAATAAGATATTCCTGGGTCATATTTATAGGAAGCTGGTATTCTTCGAATTCAGTTTTGTCACTTACAACAATGCTTAATTTCAAATATGCATTTATAAAATAACTTTCTGAAGGATCAACCTCCAACATTCTTGAAACTCAATAATTGTCCAAGACATATAACTATACGAAATGAATTCTTTTTTGTTATAATGTTAACAATTAATTGCTTTCAAACTAGTATTTACAATTTCACTGTGCAAATCACATACTAATGGATGGGAAACATACAATAATTAGGCATGAAATGTATATTAACGCCACATAAAGGATACTCTTTTCTCAGCTGCAACGAATGCACCTTTGGGCACGGTCCCTTGTCCATTTTCTGCACCAAAACAAATAAACAAACAAAAAACACTTGCTTACAAACTCATGCTATCAAACCTTTCCGTAGAAAAATTTTGGCGTAGATAACAATAAAAAAAAAATAGTTCCTCAGACGTAAAAATAAGGTGATTTCACTTATCCTTAGAACCAAAAGATTCCGAAAAAGTTAATTGGGGTTTGTTTAGCCTTTCCAAACCTGAATATTTTAATAAATTAAGCCGTTGTTTCATCCCCATTATTTCCAAAATATATTTTTGGCACTCATCTTTTCAATCACGCATACTTCAATAAAATAATATTAAACTCAAATTCAAACTTTTTCCTTATTTTTTAACTACATATTCTCCGTCAATCTACCTTCCAAAACGTATTCTGCACAAAAAAAAAAGAACAAACGGCCCTAAAGCCTACAAATACACGCATATACGTAGAAACACACACACGTGTACGTACAGTGAGTTGGAAGAGGTCGTGAGGGCAGAGGCCAGAGAGGTATAGGCGGCAGACGTCACGATCGAAGTACTTTCGCGTCACCTCTTGTACGTCGCCGTTTCGATTGGCCCCCATCAACACGTCTAGCTGCTTCCTCAGCGCATCCATGTCTGCTTAAAGTACTTTCACTCTCTATTTTTCCTTTCTTCTTTCTGTTAGGGTTTGGTTTGGTAGTGGGAAGAGGAGTTTCTAATCTTACGTAAATATATTGAATTTCATTTGGGCCCCTGAGACTTTGTTGAAATTATTTTTGGGCCCCTATTTGACATTGATTCTTTTAAATATTTTATTTATTATTTTATTTATTTATAAAATGAGGAAATTACACCAAATGTCATTTTGCCATCATGTATGTACCAAAATGTCACATTTTTAAAGAAATTGCAAGAATGTCAAAATTGAACATTTTTACCCATTTGCATAATTTAAATACCTTCCATGTCTTGCATTGATTGAGATTTGACTACACATGAAAATTGTTCAATTTGTCATAACAAAGTAATACCAAACTGTCAACTCAAGGAAAAAAGGGGAAACAAAGGGAAAAAAAAAAAAGGGAAATCATTTTGTAAAACCTTTCAATTGCTACCTCCTCCAGCCAGAGAAAGAGAAAGGAGAAGACAACATCCACCGGCCAACCTCTTGTGAGTCCCACCGTGAACCACCCACCACTAGCCAAAACGAGAGACAGAGAAAGAACTCCACCGCCCAACAAAGGAGAAACCGACCGTGAACTCACTCCACACTCAATCGACTTGCCGAAAAAGATTGATTGTGTAAGTCAATGTTTCGACATTTTTTCCCTAATTTCATGAAATTTTGTGATACGTATTTTTTCATTTGCATTTTTGTTGTGAAGTAATGACTTTGGTGATTTTGTGTAATTTTTTGAATATTTGGCTCTCTCTCTATATCGATTTTTGCATCGGTTTAGGGCTTTTTTAACTATTGGGGAAAAATGGTTGTAGAGGAAATCAGAGGAAAAAATGGGTGTGAGAACAGGAATTATGACAATTTCCCAATGAGTATGTGTGTTCTTGCGGTTCATGGTGATCCAAGTCGCTTGAGGGATTGAAAACTCTATTTAGAATTGTCTGACATATTGTTTTTGGACAATTGTTGATTGGTAATATAGATTTATGGAGAATTGCTTGACCTACTTTTTTTCAAATTTTAAGGGATTTCGGAATGTTGTCGGCCATTCACCCATACATGACTTGATTGAAATATTCAAAAATGTGATTTCATTCATTTTGAGATTCTGTTTCTAGCTTACTTGTTCTGTTGTTTCAAGAGATTTTAGATTTTAAATTGAAGGTTTTTAATGTAAATGTCATCTGTTTGTGAACCTTCTACCATCTTGGTATGTGTCACCACTTCATGTGCAATGGTTTACATCATAAATTATCTACATATGGGTGACTTGTGAACAAGTGTTCTGTCGTTCCCGACAGTTAGTTGTGTTCGACGAGTAAAATAGAGATAGGCGAACTGCCGTTCCCTACAGTTAGCCTCAGAATTCTCGACAGTTGAGTAAATTTGGTACAAGTCAACTGTCGATCCCGACAGTTAGACGCAATAATTCTGGACGGATGGTTGCCTTATGAAATAATGTGAAGCACATATGTTCTATTTATTGTTAAATCTTCGTTACATGTCCTTTTACAGATTGTTCATGTTGTATTGGGTAGTAGTTTCATGTTGTTATATGTCACTTCACTTCTTCGCATTACACTTCCGCCTACCCAAATTGTCTATTCGCTTCTCATGTACATGAGGACAGACACTAATTTCATTGCCTTATTTCGAACTAATTATTTGTCTATGGTTGTTGTTTCATAGGTGGTGCTACCGAAGACCCTGTTAAGCCTACAACGGTCCCTATTCGCAGGCGGCGTTCCACGCGCCTTCGAATGCTTGCAGCATCGACTAGAATGCCGTACACTAGGGATAGGAGGCAAACACAGAAGAAATAGTAGAGCCGAATTTTGTACAATTCATTTCTTTTGATCCAGCGACTACCAAGTAACTTTGGTTTTGTTAACGTCTACATAATATGACTTCAATTTTCTGGTTTTGTGAATGTTTCATTTCATTCTTCACGAATCTGCGCGGAAAGTTGTTTTGTAATGTTGATCCTTGTTATTGGCACATTAAATGTTGTGTTTAAATAAATTTAAAATTTTTGTAATTTTATGAAGTGTTTCAAACATTTCTTCGTATTGATATACAATGGGTCATTTGTGTTGCAGTAATTACTTTATGGTCCACTAAGGTAACTATAGATTGTTCGAATTGAGAGTCATAAAGGATAGGACAACCTGTAATTACGGCAATGACAATTCAATTATATATTATGGAAATAATGACATCGAGAAGAATAACTTATTAATTGTGGAGTAATAAGTTTCACATCTACAACTTATCACAGGTGACAAAAGCAATGGTAATTAATTATGGAGTACATTTTAAATATAAATTTCAGTACACTTTAATTACTGGTAACATCACGCCAATTGTCCTGCACATTTAAGTTTAACATTGGATTAGGTGATTGGCAACTTGAGCATCATAAATGTTCCATCACTCCACTTACATTCGTCGTCCACATTTGCGAAATTTCTCACGTAAGAGACGGTGAATCTCAAATCATCACTCATACCTGAAATATTGGGATTGCAACTGTAAGAAGTCGGCACAATCAATATATCGAGATTGAATACCATCAAATGTGGAAAACAGCTAATAAAGTTTTCAACAGTTCATAAACTGTCGAATTCGACAGTTTAACGGTCGGGACCAACGGTTTGAAACATTATATTCGACCATTTTAGTACGAACAGTCGGGTTGTTTTCAAAGCATTTATTTCAGAAATTTTTAGGAGGATATTATTGTAGAACATTAATGAGTAATAACTTCAAAAATTGGAACTTATTATCACCATGTTGTATTTAACATTTACGAAATAATGAGTTAAGAAATGAAAATATAAACAATTTCTAATAGCTAACATCTCGAAATGGATGATTAATTAAATACTCATGTGTTCTTAATGAAGGAATGAATAAAGAAGATGAAGTTCTTGGAAGAAAATATGTGTTAATGGATGATGATTTATGATTTAGGGTTTGTATATGTTAAGTTTTGAATTTCTTTTATTTATTTTTTGGAAGAAAATAAGTTTTATTCAATATAATATACATATATACAATAAATAAAATAATAAAAATTTAATCATCAAATCAAACCATTAATGACATTCCAATCAAACATTAATTGCTCTTACAAAGGTCAAATGTGACCCCAAGGGTAATTTGGACCTTTCACAATAAAAAAGTGACATTTTTGAATAAATTTAGTGCACATCCAAATTTTTTGTGAATTTTTAAATTTTTTGACATTTATGAAAATCTCCCTTATAAAATTCAATACAATCACACGTTCTTTTAAAAAATAAATAATTTTACACATATGTTCATCAAAAATTTCTACTATTAATCGTATTATCCCTACTATCTTAAAAGAGCGAATCTGGATGTTGCTGTTCATTTTGAAGCATTTCTCTTTCCCATTTTATCCTTGGGTTTCCCATTTTCTCTCCTATTTTATCCTTCCTACAGAGCCGACACACCGTGTACTGTTCATTTTTGTGGCATTTTGTTCCCTATTTTATCCTTCCTACAATTGTT
>CAIGRF010287549.1:40223-66995 GCA_903798235.1 Fraxinus ornus | reverse complement strand
TTTTTTTTTTTTTTTTTTTGCTTATCTCTCTACAAATGCATGCATTATCATTTGCATATTTGAAATTTTCATTCTTGTGGGAGATTGTTGGAATTTGGTTTAATATAGATGAAATTTGGTTAAGTAAAATCTTGAAAAGTTGATTTTATATTATCTTCTGTCATTTATTCAGATTTGATCAAATAGTCAAATTATGAAAATAAATAGTCTAACATGTTCTACTTGTCGAGTAGATGATCGTAGTATATTTAATATCTCAAAACTAATTCCGGATGAATGAAAAATTGTGATTCAAAGTTGGAAAGGAAAAATGAGGAATTCAGCATATGTGACTAGCACTCGAGGGCCAGCTTGGGCACTAGGCGAGCACCACGAAGGGCCCCCTTGATGAAAGATGATAAGTTTTGGGGACGTGTCTCTCCTGTCACAATCCCTTATCTTCTCTAAATTGGACCCCTTGGATGCCATTAAGTCATCTTATATCATTCTACACAATTCTTGCATCAAAAACTCTTGCAATCACTCATTTATTGCATACAAAACCATTCTTTATGTAGAGAGAAAATATGGTTCGGTTCGGTTTGCTTTGGCTTTGTAGTTTGAAGTAATTCAACAAAAGGAGTTCTTCGTTGTATATTGGGAGACGATTGTCATACCTTCGTTAACACCGTTACGGGACAAATTCGTCTTAAAGATAAAGTATTAAACACTTGTCTCGAATCTTTTGTTCCATTTCTTTCTTTGGGTTCTTTTATTTTTCTACCATTTTCTTATGTTGTTTAACAAGGTTTTCTGCGTTGTTAAACTCGTGCCAAATTCCTATACACCATCAAAACAATATACACTATTCCCCTAACAATATACAGAGAACTTGAATAACACTCCTGGGAATTTCCTTCTGTTTCGGCATGTCCTCTCTTTTGTGAATGTCTAACCTTCCTCGACCTAGATGAACGTGAAGTTTGACAATCCTTTTGAGGGACGGGAGTCGACTGACTGACAAGGAACTGACAGAAGGGAGAAAAGAGGAGTGAAACCATTCGACGGAGTTGGAAAAGATGGATACATATATATATATATATATATGAAATGCTTATCACTTAAACCAAGCCCAATCAGAACATGATAATAGACAACAGTTAAGAAAATATTCTTCGTTTAAAATACCTCAAATGTACGATTCGTTAACAAGTAGTAAAATAGATCTTGATTCTAAGTATCGTACCCAGAGAAATTGTACTAGTTCAAGTTCGAATTAACTCAGCCTTAAACGAAACAATAGAACTTTATGGCTTTTCTATAACTAGATTGTACTCACTTAAATTACGTATAAATTTAGGACCTAAACTAATTAAAATCAATGCAAAGTTATAATTAAATGCAAGTTTGATGAAAATATAATGATGAAAAGTGTACAAAGATCCTGAATCCTCTTATATTTGTCCATTTTAACACCGAACTTTTGAATTTGACAACACGATTCAATTATGAAGATCAATATTTCTAATTTGTTTAACAATCTTTCTCAAGTAGAATTAAACACATTCTTACATGGGACTTGACTATATTTCTATGATATATGTGAACATACAAGAATGCATTAAGATTTAAGAATCCTTAAAGATCACGTAAAGTACATCAATATTTTTCTATCCCCTATCCGACTCTACGACAATCGACACTATGTCTAATTTATTTTCAATATTTCAAAGATAAAACAAGCTACAATACTTATACAATTATTGTGCATATAGTTGTAGAGAAAAATAAATCCATGAAAATTGTTCGATAATTGAAAACTTGCTTTAATATAAAAAACAAGATTCAAAAGTTAAAGTTTCATAATACAATATCAATCACAAATCTAGCACAAAAATAATCTATCCTAACATGATAAAGAGACAAAAACTAATACAAAAGATGGAATTCATAACGCAAGGAAAAAGAAAATCAAGTAGTATAACTTCATCTTCGGGCCTGATCTTCAACTAGAATGAACTCTTTGATGAAAATCCTAGTTTTGTTCCTAAAAGATGATTTTTTTTTTTTTTTATGATGAATATGAGATTAATAGAATGATATATTGATCCCACCTAATTTAGAGTTGATAAGTTGTATTTATATTCCTCTCAAAAGTGTCCCAAGATCTCCAAGAATCGTCCAAAGAAAAGCCTAAGGAAAGGTTTCCTTATTGGAGTAGAATTCTATATGAGAAAAATGGATCTGAGAGCATTTTAGCGAAAATGACGCCTGCCAAGTTTGAGGATTGGGCCCATTAATTGGTGATCGACGAGTCCAAATTTTTCAAAACTGCGCTTTCGTATTTTCGTCATAACTTCCTCACCTAATCTCGGATTGAGGTGATTCAAAGTACATTGGTTACAATTCAATTCAAACGTTTACTATGCTAAAATGGATCTCAATTTGAGGTAGAAAACATGGAGCATAACTCGTGTTGCTGGAAATTAATTTGTGAAAATACATTGACTATAATTCACTCATTTGACTTCAAATTCTATCCAATTGATACTATGTGATTTTTCAATCATCATTTTATGGTTCGAATCAACTATTGAATATTTATACATTGGTCCTTGAACTTTCAAGTTAGTTGCAAAATCGTCTTTCTTTATTTCCTTTCTTTTCCAGATGTTTAGAGATGGGTCCAACACTAAAACAAAAGAAAATCAACCTAAGTTAAGTAAGTTAAGTAGAAATCAACCCTTTGACGATTTAAAAAATTAGTAATATGGTACAAATAAGTACACAAAATGTATTTATCAAACATGCTCAAACTAAAATATTTGTTTATCCTCAAACAAAATAAAACAAAATATAGGCATACGATATATTACTAACCTAAACAATTCAAAATGATAGACTCAACATCGAACTACTTCCCATATACCTTAGGCTTGAATTCAAGTAAACATTTTAGAAAGATCCAAACAAGATTAAAAATAACTTTTTACTTATTTGATACTCGATTTAGTGTGTGTGTGATTAACCAACATTTGAACTAACGCCCATACTAGAACACAACCAATCAAGTGTTATTGATTTACTCATAATCCTAATCTTTTCGTGGTCAATTTTTCCTGACATCTCTCGTGCTAAATCACTCCTTATACTTTTCTCTCTAATCTCGAGATACTTCTAGAACACGGGGTCCCTAATAATCATTAACATGTATTTTTCCTCACAAGGTGATCAAGATTAGATACTTATATCCCTAAAAATGAGATGGTAAGTATTTTTCCAAATCACACCGCTAATTTCTAAAGTTCAAATCTCAAAACCCTTACCAGGCACATCTTGCTTTTGATAATCGAAATCCCTTTTGGTTTTCTTTACATCTCCATTAAGCTTTGTAAATGACCTCTGTAGCGAACTTTAGGTCGATGACTCTCAATTCAGATGACTATAGAGCACCAGATTTTAGTTATCTTTAAGGCTTAATCACTCGAGTCATAAAGGCTATGAAGGAAAGTATAAGATGTAACATACTTTCTTTTCTTTATTTTATATCTCATATGCAAGACTTCTCTCCATTAAACTTTCTAAATGACGCCTTAGTGAGCTTTAGGCTGATAACTCCTAAGTTAGATGACTATAGGATACCAGATTTTTAAATATCCTTGCAGGCTTAACCTTCATACCCCCAAATAGAAGGATTTGGGGATTCTAGCAGTTAGGTTACTATGTTAAGTGTTACGTCTTTTCTATAATGTAAATATGTCAAAAGTGTATGGTGTCAAGTTTTGTAATATAAAGATCAAGTATCCCACAAGAATTGATATTTAATTTCTACCAAGTAATATAATTGTGAAACTCTTATTTTATCTAGACGAATTAGATTTGGAATCAATGGTTTTAACCAAATTAACGTGATGAATGTGATGACGAATTAAACAAATAAATGCAAGGAGAAAGGTTAGGGTTATGATTTCACCTATCAAATATGTTTCTTAGTTATATAATTATTTATAATCAATTTTCCCAAGATTATAAGCAAGAATCCTAATTTAATTTTACTTTCTCTCTCGAGTGCCTAGTAAAAACTATACCTATATTTCAATTCCAGTATCTCTATTTCATACTAAAACCTCAAAAGTATCAAGTTCACGGTTCTTATGTGGAGCATGCTTCAAATATTCTATGCTTTCTCTCGAAACCTATAAAATATAGGTTGTGTTCTCCTATTATCGTGCCTAAGTTTCCCTCTCTCGAGTGCCGAAATTTGAAAAATCAAATCAGTCAATTAATGGCTGATTAATTGAAAGTATTAAGAATAAATAACACAAATAAACATAATTGAAAAAATTCAAAGAGATAACTATAATAAAACCAAGTCATATTCTCAAATTTTGGTTACATCAAACCCTAAATTAGAAATTTAGTTCATAACAGAAGCAACAAAAATAATTAAATTTAGATGAAACAACATAGAGAAGAGAATAGAAAAACTAGTTTTGATAGATCTTCAATCTCCTCTGCCATGTTGTTCTTGATTTCTCCTTGATTTCTTGATGATTGCCCGATTGAATTGTAGTTATAAAAGGGCCTCTTGAATGTTATATATATATATATACACACACATATGATCTTCAAGTGCTAGGAGAAGTTGGAGTTAGAATGGAAAGAAAAAACGTCCAAACGAAGTGAAATTCCTTCAACCATCCGGCGGCGCCTTGGCTCCACAAGCGTGGCATTATGGTGCCGTGTTACGGTGAAAATTCAGCAACAATGGCACTAGATTGTGCCGCAGTGCCCACTTTCGGGTATAAAATCAGAATTGCACACCATTCAATACTTTTATCATAATTTTTTCTCCCGATATCTGATTGAGGCGATTCAAAATGCATTGGAAAGATAACTTAAAGGGTTACAACTGTACTTCAGATATCCTTTTCCAATTAGAAAGTTTACTATATCTAAAATGGTTCTCAATCTACGGATAAAAATCTGGAACATACTTGTACGGTTGAAAATTGATTTGTGAGGATATTTTGATCATATTTAACTCCTTTTTGACTTCTAATCACATTCGATTGACTCCTAACAATCTTCCATTATCATTTTGTGGTCTGAATCAACTACTAAAAAGTTGCAAGAACTTTATATTTCATCATTTTTCGTCGTTATTCACTTCTTTCTTTCAATTTAGCTTCCAATCATCAAGTTTTACCAAATCAACATCAACTTCTCCTTAGTTTATGTCAACATTACTATTTCTCGAAATTTTGCATTGTTCACACCAATTCACGTAACCTATAAAATAATATGAAAACACAATTCATAACGTCTTAAAACTCTAAAAATCAAAAGAAATATCAAGATTAAGTAGCATTAATATGATGAGTGATACACACTCATCATTAAGGATTTGGGAATTCTATTCAAATATAGGTCAACAATATCAATAAGTCCACAAAATTAAATTAAGTCCCAATGTAGTTAATAGGTCAATAATGGCTATGTGCTCAGATAATCAAATCTAGCATGGATAAGTACACAAGTAAAAACATAAGATACAGTGTTCAGTTCTAACTAAAATTGTACTCAATTCAAACAAATAACATCACAGACGATAAGTTGCTCAGTGCTAATCTAGACACTATTTTTTATTTTTTTAATACTTTTTAATTTTTTATAGTTAAACAGTTATAAAGACCCGATCAACAGTTGAAAAATAAATATATATTCTAAATATCTTAATTGTTACCCACCCCCACATAAAAATATTACATTTCCCCCAATTTAAAAAAAAATAATCAAAATTAAGGAGCAATGATAAAAATCTCCTTGGGGTATATGCGAATAGGTAGAAGGATCAAGATAGTGTGGTTTGTAGACGTCATGACAACCACCACTTTTCCTTTTTGTTAGGCTTTAATTTTCTATTTCAAGAATTTAAAATAAATATTAGTGATAGCATATACGGTTTAAATATTTGAAATGAATTCACACCAAGAAAAAAATTCTAATCTTCTAACTTTTAGAAAAACTATCTATAAAATGTGCATCCCTGAGAAAAATCCTATAGCTAAAAAAAGATAAGTCTTTCAAATTGGCTTAGAGATTGAACTCTAGGAACAATCTTAAAAATGCATATTACGTCAATATAAGCTCAATATAATGCTAGAATGATGACGATGAGCCTAAGTAAAATGAACTCAATAAGTAAACATGCTTAAATTACTAATGCAAGTCTTAAAGACTACTTAAAATGTGTTAAAAACTATTTCAATGCATAAGTTACTAAATATAGCCCTAAAATACTCATGCAATCCCTAAAACTACTTGTAATGCAATCAAAACAAGTGAGAGAAAAATGGACCGTCTCCCTTTAAGCTCTTAATTTAAAATCTTTAGCTAGACTTTTGGCTGCAATGGCCATTAAAGGAACTTTAAAGAAAGTTTTGGATGCCTTGTTTTACTTGTGTATGTTGAACTTGCACTAGTTTTCATTTGTTCTCCAAAGGTTTACGTTGCCCTTGTCATTATAATTTGGCTCGACTTCAGCACTAAGTTATGTAAACTTCAACTATCTCATTGGTGTTAATGACAAAATCAATTATGAAGCAATCAATAGAGTCAAAGGATTGCTTGGTAAGGTCAACATCGTTCAATTTGTTGTGCTATAATTTTCCATATGCCCATCTTCATTAATTAAAGCTTCCTCGGATTCAACGTCCGTATCCAAAATTTTTAGCAAAGAAATAATAAAGTCTCATGGAAAGTCTCCCCCTTTTGTTGTATTTGTTGGAAGCCCTATGGATGTGATTCCTTTAATTGATGTCCATTAATAACCAGTGGAAGAAATAATTTAACAGGCAAATCACTTTGGTGAGATAAATAATGCAATAGGCAAGTCACTTAGGACAATTTCATCAAGTTTACATTACGCTTTTATGTCTTGTAGTCGTTATCCTATAATGAAATCTCCCACAACCATCCTTCATCAATTTATTGAGCTTCCAATTGTTTTAGCCTTATGATTAAGTCACTTATGAGAATATTCTTCATTTAAAATACCTCTAGTGCAAGATTTGTTAACAAATAGTAAAATAGATCTTACGTGTTAAGTCTCAAGTTCGAATTAACTTAGCCTTAACTTAAACAATAGAAATTTATGATTTTTCTATAACTAAATTGTACTCACTTAAATTACGTACGAATGCTAGACCTAAAATAATTAAAATCAATGCAGAGTTATAATTAAATGCAAGTTTGATGAAAATATTATGATGAAAAGCGTACTAAGATCCCGAATCCCCTTATATCAATCTCATTTAGTCCCAAACCTTTGAATTTGACAACGTGATTCAATTATAAAGATCAATATTTCTAATTTGTTTAACAATCTCTCTTAAGTAGAAACAAACTTATTCTTATATGTAACCCGACTATATTTCTATGAATGATGCGATTATACAATAATTCATAAACATTTATAAATACTTAAAGATTACGAAAATTGACACAATGTCTAACTTATTTTCAATCTTTCAAAAGTAAAACAAGCAACAATGCTCATACAACTGTTGTGCATATAATTGTAGAGAAAGATAAATCCATGAAAATTGTTCAATAATTGAAAATGTGCTTTAATATCAAATACAAGATTCAAAATTTAAAGTTTCATAATACAAGGTTCGTCGAAAATCTAGCACAAAAATAATATAGCCTAACACAATAAAGTGACAAAAACTAATACAAAAAATGGGATTCATAACCCGGGGGAGAAGAAAATCAAATAGTATATCTCCGTCTTCGTGATTGATCTTCAACCCGGATGAACTCTGCAATGAAAATCATAGTTTTTGCTCCAAAAATATGAGTTTTATGATAAATATGAGATGAATAGAATGATATACTGATCCCACCTAATTTAGAGTTTATAAGTTATATTTATATTCGTCTCAAAAGTGTCACAAGATCTCCAAGAACTTTCCAAAGAAGAGCATAAGGAAAGATTTCCTTATTGGAGTAGAATTCTATACGAAAAAAAGGAATTTGGGAACATTTTTACCTAGGGGTTGCCAAGGCACTCGGAGGCTATGAAAATGATGCCAACTGTTTGGGCAATCGCCAAGTTCACTCCAAGGTACGAAAACTACACTTTTAGTATTTTAGTCATAACTTTCTCTCCCGATATTGGATTCTAGATATTCAAAATTTTTGGATAGTTGACTCAGAGGGGTACAATTAATTTTTCAATTCAAACGTTTGCTATTCAAAAAATGGATCTCAACCCAAGGTACAAAATATGGAACATACCTTGTGCGGTTGTAAATTGATTTGTGAAAATACTTTGACTGTAATTCACATCTTCGATTTCATATTTTATCCAATTGATCCTATGTGATCTTCAATCATCATTTTATGGTTCGAATCCACTATTGGATATTTACACGTTGGCCCTTGAACTTTCAAGTTTGTTGCAAAACCATCATTATTTCCTTCATTTCTTTCCCAAATGTTTAGAGACGGGTCCAACACTGAAACAAAAGAAAATCAACCTACGTTAAGTATAAATCAACACTTTGACAAATATAAAAACTTAATAATATGACCTAAAAAGTGCACAAAATGCACTTATTACCAACGATGGTAAAAAATGCCAATTTATAGGTCAAATATGCTACAAAATGTGCAAGGTAGGAAAGAGATCAAACCTTTTAACAATTTCTCCTTAAGGGAGACATTTTGTGCTTTCCTTATCACTTTCTTTGCTTCTCTTTTTCCTAACTATGAACAATGATCCCTTTTTCTTCACGATGCCACATCTAACAACCTTCTTCCTCCCAATGATGCTCGGAGTCAAGTACGAGTATGTATCTAAGTGTCGAGTCTTTTATTTTCTTAAATGTAGGATACAAGAATATGGCTAAAAAGAATCTAAAATTTGGACACGAGTATGTGTTTTAAACTTCAATATTTTTTTCTCAAAAAAAATTCACATGTAAAAAGTTAAATAGTAATTAAGTAGCAAATTGTTAAAAACAAACACAAGGTATTCAACCCTACTTGTTGTCAATTTGTTCCTTTTAATGGTTTGAATGAATGAATAGGTATTTCTCTCGCAACAAGATGAAGATGTCAACTGTGAAAGCAATTTAAAGGCCAAAGACTACAACAGATATGTAGAGGCACCATGATTAGCCCACCAAGAAATTGCTTCTTCAAACATTCTTGCATCAATTATATGCGGCTGATTGAAATAATTTGATCCACTACAAAACGTTCCATATTCAACATATACCTTCTTCAAATCATTTGAATTTGGAAATAACCTCTTGAAGCATTTGCTTCTATTCACGGAAACTTCTTGATCCTTGTGTGGTGCAATTCTTGACATTCCATTAGTTCCATCTTTCAACCAAGTTTCACAATAATATTTAGGAACTAAAGAATGTGCCATACAATATAAGGGAATGTTGCTCCTGTTCCATCTACTCTCCAAAATTTGGTGAATAATATAAAAAACGGTTGAATTACC
Source organism: Fraxinus ornus (assembly GCA_903798235.1). NCBI lineage: Eukaryota > Viridiplantae > Streptophyta > Magnoliopsida > Lamiales > Oleaceae > Fraxinus > Fraxinus ornus. Next base: position 57,490 of record CAIGRF010287549.1, on the reverse strand, counting down.
ACCATCCATATATATCCCTTATTGTATATTGCTAGTGCCATATTTTCTTCAAATCATGTGAATCTAGAAACAACCTCTTGAAACATTTGCTTCTATTCATGGAAACTTCTTGATCCTCGTGTGGTGTAATTCTTGGCATTCCATTAGTTCCATCTTTTGTGCTTCTCGATCCTCGTGTGGTGTGATTCTTGGCTTTCCATTAGTTCCTTCTTTTAAAAAAGTCTTAGTAGCGAAAAATTCTCTACCTATTAGACGTTGTGCGAAAAATACCCTACCTATTGAAAATAACAAAAATAGGTCCTAGTTTGAAATTTTTTTGTGTGGGATACCCCCTGCTGTCATGTTTAGTCAATTATGCTGTTAAATCCCAATAAACATGAGAAAAATGGATAAAATAGAAATGGGAAAGCTCCCACCTATTAGACATGGTACGACCCCCACCTATTAGAATTTGTGAAATACCCTTGCCATCTATTTTCAAAAAAAAAAAAAAAATTTGAAAATGAGGAATATACTCTCATATTGAAATAAAACAAAAAGAATAAATGAAGAACTAATTGTAATTATAATTCCAATTTTTTTTTACAAAAAAAGTACAAACAATTTTAAATAAATATTGTAAAATTTTAAATAAAAAAATCAATTTCTTTTCTCTTCGCCCCTTCTTCCTACAACGACCATTCACCACCACTGCCATCGCCACCAAAAATAAATAAAAACTGGCACCCTTCTTTAATCATTGGAAGAATGTCTATTGCATTTGATTTATTTTCCCCATCCCAAGGAGGTTTCCTAGTTAACATCTCAAGAACAATGCACCCAAATGTCTTATCAGATGGAAATTACTGCACGTTATCCACTACAGCCTTGGGAGCCGAATATTGTAGAATACTCCTCCAATAAGGATCCAATTTCCTCTTCTAGTTCCTTAATACCCTCTTTGCCAACCCAAAATTGGGATTTGTCTTTGACACTTCATAATCTCGTTGTCGATATTGAATCTCATTTGAAGAAGACAATCCTAATTAGGCGCAGGTAACTGTGATTTTAATACTATCACATCTTCGACTCTATTTCATTGTATGTATGAAAAATCCTCCGGTAATATATGACTCATCCGCTTCAATTGGCTCTTCTATTTGGCTGAGCTTTGGCGACACACACAGAGAGATAGAGACGGAGAGTAGGAGAGGGAGGGTAGATGTAGGGGCGGAGCTAGAAATTATTTTCACTGCGAGCACAATTTAATCGACGTCGAGCTTTGAGTTTTTGGTCATGAATTTAACAATGATTAAAATATAAGACAATATTAATATGGGATAATTGTCTACATTAGTTTTTTTTTTTTTTTGAAAGAATCTCTTCATTTCATATCTGGATTTAAACATTAGATATCAAATTACTAACTGAGAGTAATTCAGAATCATAGAAACATATTCACTAATACTAGAAGCAAAAGCAAAGCAATTCACACTTTCACATGTAATTCACAATTTCACATAGCAATACTATGAGCAATTCACAAGGCAATTCACAATTAACATAACAATACTATAAGCAATTCACAGGCAATAATATTTCCAAAACTTATGCAATTCACACTTCATAAATTACAGTGATAGAGTAAGCAATAACTCACAGTCACAGAGGCAGGCATGTAGCAATACTTCAAGGATTCTGATAGTTTGTTAACCAAATCAATTATACAACAATGTGTATGATGCAGTATACTTTGAGCAATTGAAGAGTAAAGTGTTATTTTCAGAAGTTAAAAAGTAAATAATCAAACAAAAATCTCAATCTGAATGCGCATGAAAAACTTCTTAACATTACAACCCCAAGCAATTTCACAAGCACTAATGAATGAAATCAAATAAAATTACCATTTCGGAAATATGAAGATTTATAGGTTTTATATCATTGTGATATCTAAGCTCACTTGTTGTTAAAACTTTTTAGTAAGATCGAGAAAGAGAAATTTATATGAAAGCCTCACACACCAAGAAAAAATGATCCCATCTGCATAACAGCATAAGCTTTAGGTTCGAGGTTAAGGGCTTTATCTACTCACCTTTTTCTTTTGTTGCTACCGATTGTTAACGAATCGTCGGCATCCAGTGGCCAATGGTCGTGGTTTCGACTCTCATGGACTCGCCATCTATGGCTTGAACAGGGATGGAGGTGAGCAGAGCAGCAACGAGTTCAAGTTGAAGAAGTAGGTAATGAACTAATGGGTATGGGTTGGGAGAAAGAGACAAGAAACCGACCTTGGGAGTTGGATGCTAGGAGGTGAAAGATTTGGAATGAAATGTAATGAAATTCCCATGGATTTTAAGTTGAAATGGAATGGGCTGTGCCTAAGTCTGATGGATTGCCTGTATTAGGTTGGATCAAAAAGGTTTTGGGCTTCACTTTTTGACTGCACATTAGATATTCATTAAAAAATATGGGCCGTTTTGGGTTGGGCCCAAAATGGATCTCATTAGGCTCCACCTCTGGGTAGATGGGAGTGGGGAGGAAAATAATTTTTTTTTAATTTTAAATTTTTAAGTATTTATTTGAAACTCATTTGTATTTCTTTTAAAAATAGAACTATAGTTGCAATTATTTTTTAATTATTTCTTTTTAATTTTATTTAAATGGAAAATATATTCATTAATCTCAATCTTTTTATTAAGAAAATAGACAACATGGAGTATTTCACCAATTCCAATAGGTGGGGGAATTTCGCACCATATCTAATAGGTGTGGGGGGGGGGGGTTGCCCTATCTATTTTATCCTTTTTTTTTTCCCATTTATTAGATTTAACGGCACAATCGCACAATCGACGGGACATGATGGTAGGAGTGTTCCATACAAAAAGTTTCAAATAGGGACTTTTTTTACCTATTTCCAATAGGTACATGATTTTTCACACCCCATGTAGACCCCTGATTGATAGGAATTAAAATATGACTTTTTGTAGATTTTGATAAAAGCTGATGAGATATGCGATTAAAAAGTTGTGAATTCCATAACGTTTGTGATTAAAATTAATCATGATTTAAAATTTTAATTTAATTGGAATCTATAGGTCCTTCCTTTGTGAGTAAATGTAATGTTCTCTCGGATTTTCCATTGAAGGGTCTAGTCTTTTCCTCTTGGATCTTTAGTATGTAGAGGTGGTTGGAATGGAGAGGGAGTTATCTACCTTGTACGATAGATTGAGATTAACTGAGGAAGAGAAACAAGAGGTGGAGGTTGGGGAGGAAGAAATCCATTTATCTGTTGAGAAAAGCAAGAAATGCATTGCACTTAACGCGATATCAGATCGCGAGGTAAACAAAGGAGCTTTAAAGAATACAATGTTGAAGGTGTGGCAAGTAGAAGGGAATGCGGTCATCAAGGAAGCGGGACGAAACATATTCTTGATGGAACTGAAAAGGCTAGAAGATAAGAAGAGAATTATGATGGGCAGACCATGGTCATTTGATAAACAATTGCTTTGCCTTCAATTGTGAGAATGTCTCTTTTATTAAGGAGATTCTATTCAAAGAAGAGACCTTTTGGATTCAATGCCATGATCTTCCTTTTGCTGGGATGAATCAGAAAATGGGTTATGATATTGGAACTTACTTGGGGAAGGTTCTCTTCGTTGACTCCGATAGCAGTGGTATGTGTCTAGGCGAATTCCTTCGAATCAAAGTGATAACTCACATTTCTAAACCAATTTCAAGGGGAAGATTTCTTAACATGTAGGGGGACCAAACACTGGATCCTATTCAAATACGAGCGTCTACTGAACTTCTGCTATCATTGTGGCCGATTCAAACATCAATCGGGATGGTGGGATAAAAAAGATCAAGGAACAGCCATAGGGAAAGGCTTAGACTAGCAATATGGGCCGTGGCTGAGGGCAAGTGGAAGAGGTCAGATATTATCTTCTCTTCGACGGGGGGAGGGGGGGTGCACATATTTAGGTGGAGCAATCGGAGTCTAATCGTCGGGACTTATCCGACCAAAATCAGACAAGAGGTGAGCAGATTGAGCAGAATATTCACGCACGAAAAAATCGGGATTAAATGCGGATTCATTGCCAAGTTCAGTGGAAGGAAATTCTGGAATTTAGGCCCCTATCATGGCACAGAATTAGAGGAAAAAGGCTTTGGGTTTATCTGGGGAAGATTCAATTGCCAACAATAAAACCGAGGCAATTAATGGTGAGGGAGGTCCACGTGAGGATTTTAATTTCAGCCCAACGATAACCAATATTTTTGAGGCCCAAATAAATGTTCCTAATAGTTCGCCTCCTAAGAAAGATAAAAACATTCTGGCCCAAAGTAGAGCATGGAAGAAGAGGGCACGTGCAAACCCAGTTGTTGCAGCTAATCTGATTACTGGTTCATGAAGGCACACAGACAATTGCTCAAGCCAGAAATGGAAAGAATTTGGGAAAATTATTCCTAAGCCACTAAAATGAGCAAGAGGACTAGTTGATTAGGTAAGTGATTTAGTTATGGCAGAGGCTACGCACCACCGCTCGCCATGAAAATTCTCAGCTGGAACTGTCGAGGGCTTGGGAACCCTCGAACAATTCTAAAACTTCACCGTTTGGTGAAGGACAAGGTCCCTAGGTTGGTTTTCCTCCGAAACCAAGCTACAAAGAGAGAAAATGGAGAAATTGAGAGTGAAGACCTGGTTTGATAATTGTTTTGTTGTTGATTGTGTTGACTGGAGTGGTGGCTTGGTGGTTCTTTGGTTGGATGACATTAATGCGGATATAGTTAATTTTTCCAACAACCACATCTCATTAAGCATCAAGACTTCTATTGATAGCCCACCTTGGCTACTCTCTGGTTTCTATGGCAACCCAGTCACAGAAAAGAGGAAGGAGAGTTGGCTGCTCATGAATAGGCTAAATCTGGGTAGCCCGTTCCTTGGATGATTATGGGAGATTTCAACGAGATCACCAATCCCAGTGAGAAATTTGGAGCAGCTACTAGATCTTTCTCTCAAATGGAAAACTTCTGCAGAGTGCTTGAATTGTGCGAGCTCACCGATTTTGGATATACTGGACCCAAGTATACCTGGACCAATAAGAGGGAGGGGAGCTTTTCACAAAAGAGATGCTGGACAGAGCTTTGTTAACTCATCGTTTCCTTCCCTTTATAACAATTGTGAGGTGCAGGTATTACCGATTATTAATTCTGACCACAATCCACTTTTAATTCACTGTAGCAATGAAAATGACAAAGGAAATTCTCGTAAATCGAAGGTGTTCCGCTACGAGGCAGTGTGGTCCGAGAAGCAGGAGTGCAAAGAAATAGTGAAAATGCAAGGTCTCCTTCCTGTAATCAGAATCGTCCACTTCATTGGTTTAAGGATGGACTGGCTCGATGCAAAGAAAATCTCCAGCGTTGGGCCAAGTGCAATATAGGAACTCTTAGTAAGAAGTTAAAAGGCAAGATGCAGAAGTTGCTGCTGCTGCAGAGAATTAACCAAGGGGAGCTAAATGATAATATTAAAGACACCTAAAAGCAGGTTGACACTTTGTTAGAAGATGAAGAAATCAAATGGAGGCAACAATCCAAACAATTGTGGCTGAAAAGCGGGGATAAGAATACATCATTTTTTCACAAATGTGCTTCCCAACGCATGAAACAAAATACAATAAGGAGTATTTTGAATGACAGGTGAGGGGTAACTTTTGATCAGGAAGAGATATGCTCCATCTTCAAACAACATTATCTACAATTATTTTCTTCTTCCAACCCATTTGGTATTGAAGAGGCGGTTCAAGATCTCGATGCCAAAGTCACTCTAGCTATAAATGATCAGCTACAAAAAGTATTCACTGATGAAGAAGTTAAACGAGCAATTTTTGAAATGGATCCTTTGAGCTCTCCTGGACCTAATGGTTTCTCTGCTGGTTTTTACCAAGACAATTGGGAAACGATTGGAAAAATTGTTTGCACAGCAGTTAAAGATCTTCTAGTAACACAACAAGGATTCAATGATATTAATGAAACCTTTATTGTCCTAATTCCTAAGAAGAAGATCCCTGCATCAGTTTCAGATTTAGACCAATCAGTTTGTGCAATGTCTTCTACAAAGTGGTGTCGAAAATTCTGGCCAACATGCTCAAATCCTTCTTGACAGATATTATCTCACCGGCTCAGAGTGCTTTTGTCCCAAGGCGGCTAATTGTAGACAACATTATAGTGGAATATGAAGCAATGCACTCCATGAAGCATCTAGTGAAGGGCAATAAAGAAGGATATATGGCATTGAAGTTGGACATGAGTAAGGTTTACAATTGTATTTAATGGAGCTTCCTGGAAATGGTTTTAAGAAAACTTGGATTTGGCGAGAGGTGGATAGAGCTGATCATGCAATGCGTTCGAACATCATAATATTCATTAATTATCAATGGTGAACCATAAAGACAATCTCAACCCACGAGAAGATTAAGGCAATGGGACCCTCTCTTCCCCTACTTATTCATTATTTGCTCTGAAGTCCTTGGAAGTTTGCTAGACAAAGCGGAGGCGAAGGGGCTCATCTCTAACTTTCCATTTGCAAGGGGCAACTTGTTAGTTAGCCACCTATTCTTTGTAGACGACAGTCTGATTTTCTGCAAGGCCAACGTGATGGAATGGTGGAGGCTTACCTATCAACTAAAATTATATGAATACGCATCGAGGCAATGACTCAATATGGACAAGACATCCATTTATATTAGCAAAAATACCAGGAAGGAGATCAAGTCTGTTGTACTTCATGCAGCCAATGTAAAAGAAGCAAAATCAGTTGAGAAATATCTAGGTCTACCGGCATATATTGGAAGGAATAAATTGTCTGCGTTTAAACCGATTCTTGATTCGATTAGAAGTAGAATGAATAGTTGGACAGTGAAATTTATTTCACAAGCAAGGAAGGAAGTTCTCATCAAGGCTATTATCTAAGCTATCCCTACATATTGTATGAGTATTTTCAAGCTTCCAAGAACCATTCTTCAGGGCATAAACAGGCAAGTAAAGCATTTCTAATGGGGAAGTAAATGAGAGAAAACAAAAACACAATGGCTTGCTTGGGATCTTCTCGGAAAACCTAAAGATGTTGGATGGCTACAGGGATTCTGAGCTCTTTCACTTAGCTTTATTGGCAAAGCAGGGCTGGAAACTCATTCAAAACTAAACTTCCTTGGTTGCGAGGATACTTAAAGCCAAATACTATAGTAGATCAGATTTTTTGAGTAGCAAAATTGGAAGTAATGCATCCTACCTTTGGAGAAGTTTTTCAGAAGCAAAAGAGGTGTTGAGAGAATGAGTCTTTTAGCGCATGGGAAACGGTGCATCTGTGATTATTAGCAAGGATAAATGGATTCCCCAAGCTTCCACCTCTCAAATCCACCTGCCTGGTATAATTAGTTTATGAATGCCAGAGTGTGTGAGCTTATAAATATGGCAACAAAAACATGGAATATGCAACTTGTCTCTGATATCTTCTTTGAATCGGATGCCAATCTTATTAGCAAGATCCCAATTAGTCTATGTGGTTCCCCGAGTAAACTCATTTGGACATTGACTAAAGACGGTAAATTTACAGTTAAAAAGGCTTACCATATGCTCAGTCAGGCGAAACAAGAGTCATCGGGTCAATGTTCTACTAGTAACAATCAGAAGGAGGTATGGAGGAAAATTTGGAATCTTAAGGCCCCAAACGCAAGGAAAATGCTACTGTGGCATACAACACACGACTCATTACCTACAAACCTTGATCTAAATAGAAGAAAGATAAGAGAGTCGCCTTTATGCCTGATTTACAATTGCGAAGATGAGTCTGCTCTTCATGCGTTGTAGTTGTGTATTTCGGCCCAAGATATATGGGGCTTAAGTTCCCGAATACTTTAGAAAATGTCCTATTTGCAACGGAATCACAAAGATCTAGTAAGCCACCTGTTCAATGTGATGTTTGATGAGGAAATGAAGTTCTTTACAACTACAATCTATCTAATCTGGAAGAGGCGAAATGCGTTTGCTTTTTAGAGTAAATTTGAAAGCCCAGCAATAATTTTAAACAAGGCAAGACAAATGCTCTTGAGTTCAAAGAAGTAAACTCCCATTCGGATTTTCGCAACACCAGAGGAGTCCATGCCCTCCCAACTTTGGTCACTACTTCATCCAAATACATACAAAATTAACTGGGATCCAGCGGTTGATGCATCCAACTATCGAATTGGAATCGATATTGTAGTTAGAGAGTGGTCGGGAAAGTTTAAAACGACGTTGATGTGTCAAAGAAGAGGGCTCTCAGATGCATTTTTGGCAGAATCTAGCACAGATTTGGAAGCCGTGTCGTTCTGCAAACACCTTGAGCTCACGTCGATAATTTTGGAAAGAGATGCACTGAATGTTGTGAAGGGAATTAATGGAGATTCAGAATTTTATAATTATCCAGGCCTACTGATAGAGGACACGAAGATTATGCTCGGTAATTTAATTCTTGGTCTGTAACTCATGTTCCTAGGTTGGTTAATGTTCTCGCTCATAGTCTAGCAAATGAAGCACTCAAACTCTCTGAGGAGAGAATAGTGTTGGAGGTACCCCTTCCTTAATAGAGTATATAATTATATTATTGTAATTGTATACATACTATACCTATATAAATACGGGAGCACCCATCCTTCACGGGTACAAAGACTTTCCCTTCTTTATGGTATCAGAGCAAATCCTCTAATAATTTTCTTTCCTTCTTCCCTAATGGCAACCGCACAATCTTCTCCTACTTCTTTTCTTTCTTCCTCTTCTTCTTCGCAATTGTTTTCTCTTCCTTCTTCTATTCAGCCTCATTCTATTTTCAATATTAGCAATATTAAAAATCATGTTTCTATTGTTCTCGATTTCACCAATTTCTTATTGTGGCAGACCTTATTCACCAATATTCTTCATTGTTATCAGATCTATGATCACATTCACGAAACTTCTCAATGTCCTTCTCCAACTATCTCCATTGATAATGATGATTTCTCCTCTACACAAATAAATCCTGCTTATACTATATAGGTTCAGATTGATCATCTTATTGTCTTTTAGCTTCATGCTGATATTTCTCCAGAGATCTTAAAACATGTTATTCAGCCTAGCAAACAATTTTCTGCTCGTCAAACATAGCTTTAAATTCAGAAATTATTCCATGATCATGTTAATGCCAAGTGTATGCAATTAAAGTTGGCTTTCAATCAAGCTTCTAAAGGGACTCAATCAATGGCAGAATTTCTTCAGTTCATTAAATCCACAGTTGATTCTTTGCACTCTATTGGAAGGCCAGTTGATGATGATGATGTGATATTGCAAATTTTATCTGGATTTCCACCCGAATATTTCGATGTTGTGACTGTAATGACAGCAAGGAAACCATTGCCCAGCTTTCTTGAGTTACGATCGTTCCTTCTTGCCCATGAATCACGCCTTCAACAAGGTACTACTGTCCACTCCACTAATGCTCAGACTATGTTGGTAACTAGAGGATGTGGTAGTTATCAACCTCAATCATATCGGGAAAACTTTCAGAGAGGAGGACGCCAATCTTATTTTCGGGGGTATACTTCGAACCATCAACAACCACGATCCTTTGGCTATAATCAACGTGGTTCTTATTATGGGCATTATCAATCTTGTCCTCAAAGAGGTTCTAGGCCATGGTAATCTTCTGTTTTAGGCGTTCTTCCTCTTGCCACAGGATGCCAAATATGTGATGATTTTTCTCATTCTGCCAAATTCTGTCCACAACGGAATTTTCCATCTTCGGATGTTTCACAGGCCTTTGCGAGTTTGTATCTTTCTAGACCAACATGGCACGCTAACACAGGTGCCTCACACCATATGACAAATGACTTGAGTAATTTGGATTTTTATAAGCCTTACATAGCTGGTGACAGTGTTAAAGTTGGCGATGGTGCTTCTCTCCCTATCATTCATATTGGTCAAAAATAATCCACACTTCTCTTTCTAGTTTTCTTCTTAGTGATGTTTTGGTGGTACCTCAATTGAGTCATAATTTAATTTTTGTTCGTTGTTTTACTTTGGATAATTATTGTGCTATCAATTTTGATTCTGTTGGTTTTTCTGTGAAGGATCTTCCGACCCAAACGGATCTAGTACGTTGCAATAGTTGGGGTTCACTTTATTCTTTTCTGAATCATGATGGTTCCTTGCTCAATCCTACTGCCATGGTCGTGTCCAAAGTCTCTCCTTTGTAGCATCAACATCTTGCCCACCCTGGGATTCCTGTTTTATCACAACTTTTAAAGAAACATTCCAGTTTATTTTGTTCTAATAACATTGAGTTTGCGTGTCGTACTTGTCAATTGGGAAAGCATTCTAAGCTTCCCTTTCATGCTTCTATTAATATAACTCAAGAACCTTTCCAGTTAATACATTTTGATGTTTAGCAGTCTCCAATTTCCTCTTTTAGTGGTTTTCAATATTATGTTTTGTTTCATGATGATTATACTGGTTATTCTTGGGTCTACCCAATGAAATTAAAAAGTGAAGTGTTTGACCATTTTGTGCATTTTAAAGTAATGATTGAAACTCAATTTAATAGCAAAATAAAGCAATTCCAATGTGATAGTGGAGGAGAATTTCTTAATAAGAAGTTTGAGCACTTGTTTCTTAACTCTGGTATTGTTGCAAGGTTTTCTTGTCCACAGACACCTCAACAAAATGGCAAGGCCGAGAGATTGTATCGTACTCTCTTGAATTTAGTTCGGACATTGTTATTTAATTCATAGAAAAAATTTGGGTTGAAGCTTTACAAACAGTAGTACACGTGATAAACAAGATTCCCCATGTTTCTTTACAATTTCAAAGTCCACATGAATTATTGTATGGCAGCCAGCCTGATATCTCTCACTTGCGTGTTTTTAGGTGCTTGTGTTATGCACATATAACCAATCCACTACCACACAAGCTAGCTCAGTGTGCAAGGGAGTGTATCTTACTAGGGTACGCTTCTTCTCAGAAAGGCTATTGGTATTTTGATTTGTCTAATTCAAAAGTTTATGTATCAAGACATGTTACTTTCATGGAAAATATTTTTCCCTTTTTAAAGATTGCAGCTAGCTGTCCAACTGCACGGATGGATAAGGATTATGGTCTTGGAAGATTTTCAAAAACCGCAAATCTCTTAATCCCCACGTCAAATCCCTTACCTTATTTATCTCCTCAATCATCGCCATCCTCTTCCTATAATCATTTAAACACCTCTCTTTCCATATCTTCTTTATCCCCATCTACAAACGCATCAACAGATCGCAATCATGACGTGAATTCTCCACTAAATGCTCCTCTTTCCTTAACCAATTCTTCATCTTCATCTAGTCCAATCAATACAGATTTGGACGTTGAAATCCTTCCTTCTATGACTACTGATCTTTTGCCAAATACACAGGATATTCCCTCAGTTCCATATCCAAACACCCATGCTATGACTACAAGGGGAAAGGCGAGAGTTTCCAAACTGAAAAAGATTGTGTCCTTACTTACACATGTTACACATGTTGAACCATCATCTTATCGTGAAGCTGCAAAACACCAAGCATAGCTTGATGCCATGTTAGCCGAGTATAATGCTTTGCAAGCAAATCACAGCTGGACTTTGGCGCCTCCACCCACTGATGTTGGCAATGTAATTGGGAGTATATGGGTTTAAAAGCTAGACTTGTTGCCAAGGGATTTAATAAACGTCAAGGAGTTGATTTTGACGAGAATTTTAGTCCAGTGGTGAAGCCTGCTACTATCTGTCTAGTTCTTTTAATTGGTCTTTCTCATGGCTGGCATGTTCATCAACTAGATGTAAAGAATGCCTTTTTACATAGCATGCTTGACAAGGATGTGTATATGTTTCAACCCGAAGGTTTTATTGATCCCCAACGGCCATAATTTGTTAGTAAGTTGAATCAGGCTCTTTACAGTCTTTGCCAAGCTCTAAGGGGGTGGTTTCACAAGTTCACTTCTTACTTGGTTAAAAATGGTTTTCATGGCTGCAAATCAGATTACAGTATGTTTGTGTATAAAGGAAAAGATGGTATGGTTGTTTTACTATTAAATGTTGATGATATAGTTCTCATAGCAACCTCTTTTTCTCTTTTGCACAATCTTATTCAGTTGCTGAAGAATGAGTTCTCTATGACTGATATGGGGTCATTACATTACTTTTTTGGTATACAAGTAGAGGAAAATTCAAATGGCTTGTTTCTGTGTTAGAAAAAGTATGCCATGGAATTGTTGCACAAGGCGAATATGGAGACATGCAGTTTTCTTGATATTCCTATGAGTAGTCACAGTGTCTCTTCCCTAACTACTTCTAAATTTTCTGATCCTTCTTTATATAGAAGTATTGTTGGTAGTTTACAGTATCTTACTTTCACACATCCTCAAATTACCTATGCCATTAACTATGTTTGCCAACATATGCATGTCCTCTAGATGTCCATTGGCAAGTGGTAAAGCGAATATTGTGTTATATTAAAGGCAGCACTTCATGTGGTTTGCAATTGTATAAACGTGCAATTTCTAATTTAGTGGCGTTTAGTGATGTTGATTGGGTAGGTTGTCCTGATACACTCCGGTCTACTACAGGTTTTTGTTTTTTCTTAAGAAATAATCTTATTTCATGGGCTGCTAAGAAACAACACACTGTTTCTCGTAGTTGTGCTGAGTCTGAATATCGCGCTCTTGCAGTAGTGGTGGCTGAGATTTGTTGGCTACGGTCTGTTTTGGATGATTTACATGTCTCTTTACAGTTCCTGTGGAGGATTATTGGGATAATATTTCTGCTACATATCTTGCTGCTAAACCCAGTTAATCATGCACGTACAAAACATTTGGAAGTTGACTTACACTTTGTTAGAGAGAGAGTTCTATGAGGAGATATTGTTGTACTTCATGTTAGTGGTGATCGACAGATAGCTGACATATTTACAAAGGCACTTTCTTCTTCTCGTTTTCGGTTGCTATGTAACAATCTGGGCGTTGTTTCACCACGCTCAGATTGAGGGAGGGTAATAAAGTATATAAGGATATTATTGTAATTGTATACATACTATACCTATACAGATATGGGAGCACCCATCCTTCACCACGTGCAGAGACTTTCCCTTCTTTACTTGTATCCGGCATTTGCTTTCTTGGTTTAATGGAATGATGATTTCTCTTCAAAAAAAATAAAAAATAAAATTTAATTAATTAATTAATTAATTGAATTATAATCCAAACTGGCTAACAAGAAGGGAAGTTTTCTGCTGTAAAGCCTTTAAAAAAGGTACCGCCCTCTCTCACACGCACCAGAGGTGATTGAACTTGGCGAGTTCGCGCAATGGAAGGAACAGATAAATAATAATTGAAGCATCAAAAAGAGGATTACTCTAAGAATAGAATGGCAACTGTGAGAAGAAGGGTGTTTTCTCTGTTGACTCTTACCCAAAATTCCAATTTCATCCCAAAATGTCATTTAACTGTTCCTTCATCACAACCCATTTATTCAAAACCAGGTTATTTTCTTTTCCTAGATTTACCCATTTTTTCCATTTTAATTTTCCTTATTTAACATATCTACTAGTGCAGAAATAAGATGTATTTGTTGCGGCACTGAATTCCTACTGTAATTTTTGTTTTAATATTATTGAGCTGCTGTCAATGATAATGTATAGTGTTCAGATTAACTATGAATAATTGCGAAATCAAATTTTTTTATGTAATTAATGATTATTGATATATATTCTCTTGCAATAGATCGAAAATAATTTCTCGAGCTTTAAAATTGGTCTTCCTATGTGAGCTGGAATGTATGTTCTGAAAAAAAGAATCATATTAATCAAAGAATCAATTTTTGCTTTCACCCTCTAACTAGGACGTTGTCTGCCAAATCTATTAAGCTGTTATTTTAATTAAATACATCAGGTGTTAATTTTTGAATTAGTTTATATGAATAATAATTCTCTTTTTGAATCCTTATTAAGGATTCTTGTGAAGAAAATAATGAGGAAAACCTCTCCATGTGTTTGGTTGCAAATGAAAATATGATTTACATGTGGGGACGTACATAATTAAGGGATGCATTTATTAAACAGTTTTTTTCGATCTCAAAAAGAAATTAAGGATTCTAGCTGGGGTCAAGAATTACTCGACCTTTTGGTCTACTTTTTCTTCCAGCTGCTTTCTGCATGTTATTTGTACATGCCAGTGACACTAAGTGCAAGATCAGAATATTATTGTGCTTTATTGTTTGTTGTTTTTTCAGTTTCCACCATCATGTTTTATCCCCATATTATGACGTGATAAGATATCTGGTGAAGTCTCTTGTAATATGCAAGTCATTTGATACATTGGGAGTTTCTTATGCAGTATCCAACATAATATTGGATTGTACTTTTAAATGTGAAATATGTATGGGTTTCTTAGTTCTAGAACTTATTGTCCCTCATCTGCTGGTTATTTCAGATGATCAAATGCTTTTTCGCATCCTTGAATCATGCAAACTGTTTCCCAACTTAAGAACTGCAGTTGCTGTGCACAATAAAATCATTAAACATGGGTATGGAATGTACCCATCTTTTTTATCACTGTTGGTCTCGGTATATGTATCTTGTGAACAAATCAATCTTGCTCATCAACTACTTGGTGAAATTTGCTTTTTGGATTTTGACATAGTTAGTGCTAATATGGTGATCACCAGTTTCATGAAGATTGGGGAAATTGATATTGCCAAGAAAGTTTTTTCTGCAATACCTGTTCGAGATGTCATTACATGGAACTCAACAATTGGAGGTTATGTAAAAAATGGATTCTTTAAGGATGCCATTGACATCTTCAAAGAAATGTTAAGGAAAAACATTGATCCAGATGGATTTACTTTTGCATCTGTTGTAACTGCATGTGCTAGACTTGGAGCTCTTAATCATGCAAAATGGGTACATGGTTTGATGATCGAGAAACGAATTGAAGTAAATTACATCTTATCTTCTGCACTAGTAGATATGTACTCAAGATGTGGAAGAATTGAAACAGCAAAAGAGATTTTCAATACTGCCCAAAGAACTGATGTTTCTGTGTGGAATGCAATGATAAATGGGTTAGCACTACATGGTCTTGCTTTAGATGCAATTATGGTGTTTTCAACCATGAAAGTCGAAAATATTTCACCGGATTCTGTTACATTCATCGGAATTCTAACAGCATGTAGTCACTGTGGTTTTGTAGAACAGGGTCGCAAGTATTTTAATTTAATGCAAAGAGAACACTCAATTCAGCCACAACTTGAGCATTATGGAGCAATGGTTGATCTGCTTGCCCGAGCTGGACTCCTAGAAGAAGCTTATGCAATGATTAAGGAAATGCCAATGGAGCCTGATGTTGTTATATGGAGGGCATTGCTTAGTGCTTGTAGAACTCACAAAAATCCTGAGTTGGGTGAAGTTGCAATCATAAGAATAAAGCACCTTGGAAGTGGAGATTATGTACTACTGTCTAATATTTACAGCTCTATGAAGAAATGGGATAGCGCAGAAACAGTGAGATACACTATGAAAAAGAATGGAGTCCGTAAATGTAGTGGAAAGAGTTTGGTGGAATTGAGTGGTGTCATTCACCAATTCTGGGCTTCTGATCGATATCACCCTGAAACTGAAGCAATATACAAAGTATTAGATGCATTGATCCATCGCACCAGAATGCAAGGTTATGTCTCTATGTCGGACCTAGTTTTCATGGATATATCTGAAGAAGAAAAGGAGGAAAACTTGAATTATCATAGCGAAAAATTGGCGCTGACCTATGCAATCATAAAATCGAGTCCTGGAACTGAAATTCAGATTTCCAAGAACCTTCGTACTTGTCTTGATTGCCACACTTGGATGAAAATTGTTTCACAGGTATTGAATAGGGTAATAATAGTAAGGGATAGGATCCGATTTCATAGGTTCGAAAGTGGCTTTTGCACTTGTGGAGACTATTGGTAGTCAATGTTAGATATTTATTACGGAAAATCTTAACTATGGGTAGTTCGAGGTATTACATGCTATTTCCTGCCATATAAAAATCAAGGTAGATGGAAGATGGAGAAAAAAAAAGTTAATCTAGTCTGAAGAGGTTGAGGATTGCCTAATGATTGCTAAATCATTCTTCTGAAGCTTACAGTTTTCGGATTGTTGAATATTGACTATATATCTCATCCTTTTGTTTAAATGTAAGGAGCAACAATGCCACTGATAGATTACGGACAAACTGCAAAATTCGTGTGAT
Organism: Fraxinus ornus; assembly: GCA_903798235.1. Classification (NCBI taxonomy): domain Eukaryota; kingdom Viridiplantae; phylum Streptophyta; class Magnoliopsida; order Lamiales; family Oleaceae; genus Fraxinus; species Fraxinus ornus. Next base: position 41,206 of record CAIGRF010287549.1, on the reverse strand, counting down.
TGGTGGCAATTGTTTCATTAAAGGAGCTAGTAGTCTCTGCTAGAGGCCCATGCACATAATTTAATCAGCAAGAAATGGGGGAAGCCCCCTCATAAAGGTATAAAGCATACGCAACTTATGGTGGTTTGTCGAAGGGGCCATACACAATCAATTTTCTTTGTTTATTTTGAAACTTTGCGAAGGATGGATTAAACAGCCAGTGCCCATGTTTCCATATTGTGATGACCAAAATTTAGCCGCAACACCAGATCGTTATACATGCCAATGGGTTCCTTCATAAAGTGGCTCTCTGTTGATAATGTCAGTCAAAACTGGTGGGGTCTGTCTTGCATTTGCTACCAAGTTCAAGTCCTCTGATGGGAAATCTGAAGGTGCTTTCGCAGATTTCCGAATTAATTCATCTGAACTACGAACTCTATATTTGATCTTGTTGGAACTTGGAAGTGATAAGTCATCTATTCGAGTAGAACTGTTCAACGGTGTGCCTCAAAGATCAAGGTCTCCGTTGATCTTTCCCATAAGAAGTTCTGTGTTTTTCTATCTTATGAAATATGATATTTGTTTCGCATCTGCATTGATTTGTATTCAGAGGAGAAATCAGCTTACTTTTGGCACCGTGTCAGTTGCGTAATATTGCTGAGTGGCATGAGAAATTTAACTCTAACGCCCCGTTTGATTTGCAAAATTTTTCATGGAAAATGAAAAATATTTGCCTTTTCCATGAAAAAAGTGTTGTTTGATGGGTAAAATTTTTTCCCTCCCCTCCTCCTCCCGCCCCCTTTTTCCTTGAAATGGTGGAGTGGGAAAACATTTTCCATATTCTGTCGAATTATTATTTTTTTTTTTTTTGACATTGTTAACAAATTTCAAAGCCAATTGTTAAAAAAAATTTCACTTTAATGGATAATTTTCATGTAAAACGAAGTCAAACGAACACTAAACTTTGATAAAAAAATAATTTTTGAACAAATCTATTTTTTTTT
>CAIGRF010287549.1:20123-32346 GCA_903798235.1 Fraxinus ornus | reverse complement strand
TGTAGGATAAAATAATCAAACCGAAGGCCCGTGATCACACGGTTTCCTTAAATCGAATTCGCCGCCTCACCGGAGTGCAAGAGGTTTTGATCGGTGTTCGATTCCCAGGATACAATCGGTTGTCGGTCCACGCTGCACTACGTTAACCGCCTACGAACCAGCTGTGATTCACTCTCAAAGAATTTAAACAAAAGAAGAAAGAAAAATAAAACTGCAGGCTGCCAAAGGAGGAAACGGGATTTCTTTTCTTTCTTTGTTGTGTTTTGTGTTTGTTGTTGTTGTATCTCTTCAACCAACGAGAGTCCTCTATTTATACACATAGAAGAAGAGGGTGGCTATAAATTGGCATTGAAGATGATTTACATAAATTCCTGAAACCGAAAATGAACGGCTGAAACGTTGAAACTGAAGGAAGTGAATGGCTGAAACTGAATGCTGGTGAATTAATTTTCATTCATTTAAATTCATTATTTCCAACATATAATGGAAAGTCTAGATACATAAGTCTAAGACACGAGCATTTAAGAAAATTAATAAAGCATGGAATCATTTCTCTTACACATGTTAAGTCTAGTGAGAACTTAGCTGATCTGTTTACTAAACCTCTCACGAGAGAATTAGTAAAATTGACATCAAGTAGGATGGGGTTAAAACTCCTTAGTTAAATCCACCAATGATAGCAACCCTACCAAAAGTATACTAAGCAAGTATATTTAGGTTCAATGGATAATAACAAGTCATTCGATAAGTGGATAGATCTCAACACTATTAAATTTATTAAACCCTATATTTGGTAAATAGTATTGGTTGTTATTGTTGGAGGGATGATTTATAATTAAAAACTATTATGAAGTTCAGTACGGGATGCAAGTATCTCTAAAAGTAACAAAGATACTGGAAGAACTTCATATATGTGAACTTGGAGGTGGTGCAGCCTTATTAGAAAATAAGAGTTTTCTCTCTTTAAAATTTCAATATGCTTTATGAGATTTACACTACGGATAAATTCAAATCGAAAAATATTTAATTCTTATGCATGAGTGTTGATATTCGATTATGTGATTAATATTGATTTTGATGAATAAGTGAGGGATTATTGTAATTTTGTTGTTCTAAATCAATTTGGATGAATTTAAGAATTTTTTTTTTTTTTTTGCCATATTTATGGCTTATGCAGTCACATAAGCCTTTGAGGCTTGCGGCGCATGTGACCTTCTAAGGCCAAATGTGGCGGCCAACGTTATAGCCATGCGGTCGCCTATGCGGTCACATTGTTATTAAAAATAACGCTGGTTGGGTTTTTTTTTCTGAATTTTCTGGTTCTTTTGGTGAATTAATGAAATTTTTCATGATGAGATGGAACCAATTTGTGTAGAGATGATTGAAAACTATATATACATGATAGTAATCATCCCTAAAACATAACATGAATGAGATAAAAATCATTCTATAATTCGTAATTTGAAGAAATTTTTGATTCTTCACATATTCAAAGCCTTAGTTTTTCACTTGTTCATTTGAAGAATTACTTTGCTTTTGCTGTTCTTTATTAAAGCTTGATAAATTCTACAAACTATTTGCTATTTCAATCCTTATAAAAGCCATAAGAGAGGAGGTAAATACGTTTAAGAACAACAATATATTCTTCGTGTTCAAGCCTTTACCGAATTTTATATTCATCATCTTCTTCCTTTATTTTCTCCATTACTGTATTTTATGATATCAATCTCAAACGATATTCATCATTCTATTTCGATGGAAACAAAATCTACACTCGCTACAATCAAAATGATGAATCGAGATTTAGTGCATTTGGACAGATTTGAAGGTGTCAACTTCACAAGATGGCAGGAGAAACTCAAATTTCTCCTTAAACCGAGACTATATTTATTTTTGAGTACCTACTTTTCTCATGGACTTTTTGAAATGCTATTGCACATACATAAATAAGATCGAGTAAGTACATATGGACCAAAGAAGATACATAAAGTGAAAGCAAGTAGATGCATGGTACAGCATCAGGGCGATCTAGTATTGTAAAATTGGGCGACAACCCAAAGTAAAGTTCTAGCAAGATTAAGTTTTGCTTTTCATTCATAAAATTGGTTTGCAAAATGGTAAGTGTATTTTGTACACTTATCTAGGTTATTAAATTATATTATTTGTTCTTGATTTTGATGAATTAAGGCTAAATTTTTGGATAAATTGTATTCGTTAGGTAAAATCGATGTAAGATGGTGGAAATAGATAAAATGAATGAAGAATGGATGAAAAATGAAGAAATTCAAAGTCGGGGACCAAAGTGAAAACTTTCAAAAGTTGACTCAAACTGTATATCAACGATTAGAGAATGCTAGAAGCCAATTGAGCAAGAATGTTTTCTAAGGACTGAAATTTCACGAGGAAAAGACTCAAACAAGCTGTCGAGAAGTTTAGGAAACAATTTATAATTGGTCCCAAAGAAGTCAAACTAGGTGTGTGCAAGGGCACTGTTTTGTGAACCCGAGACCAAATTGGTCTAGGGTTGCATCTGCAAGAGGATTAACCATGCGCACGCATGGTTCTTCTGGTGGGCTAGATGCCTTGTTTTGATCAAACTCTTTATGGTATCAACTCCTAGCTGCTACTTAACTTAATTATTGAGGCGAAGAACGTATCGACCATATTATATTGCATAGAAACATCTAGCAAGAGGATTGAAGGCAATTAACAAAAAGAATTGAAGATTCAAGGCTATGATTCGAGTTTCAAGACTAATGAACTAATTTATCAAATTTCTTCTATTGTTCTTTATTCTGGGCGATGTCTTTTTATAATTCTTTGTGTAATTTATGTAAAAATATGTTAGGCTAACTTCTTAATTGTATTGGATGAAATGAGACTGTCGGTTATCTATTTTTTAATTCAAAGAATCGTAGTTTAGTTTATTGTTGTGTTTTTGATTAATCTTGCATGAGTTTTTCATTATTTGACTGTTTGATTACCAATTAGATAACTAGTTTGTTGTAGTGTTGGGAGACTCATAATAAGTTTAGAACATTGCATGATTAACACATGGGCAATAAATGTTAGCAATAACATGTATGACATTTGCAATCGTTTAGATAATCGTGTGCTTAATGCATTGTTTTGTATACAAATTTGGACGAGAAATAGGAACGCATCGTTGTTAGAATGTACTTAACTCACCTTGAAAAAGATAGTTATATATAAGTGGATTATAAATTGTCATGAATGGATAAATAACACTAAACTACATAAGCTGAGAATTGAAATTAGAAACCAATAAATGAATTCAAAAATTCAATACACACATTCCATAATTACATACAAACCATGCTTTTACATAATTCGTAGACTAACATAGAAATAATTACAAATAATCTATTTTGTGCTTCAATAATCTGAACTTGATAGAAAACTAGTACACCTCTATTAGAATTTATTCCTCGAGGGATGATACTCATTTCATCACGTACTACTTTTCAATGATACCGTACGCCTGCGAGATTAATTCGAACAAGTTTTTGGCACCTTTTCCATTAATAAAGTGTTTAATTTGGTTTATTAGTTTACATTGGATTCGAATTTCTTTTTATTTTTAGGCTATTTATCACACAACCTAACTCTCTTGTGTTTTGTTATTTTCATGTAATTAACAGTTTATACAAAATTCTAACGAGATCGAGTTTCTTTTGATAGATCTCGAGATCGAAAGAACCTTAAGATAAAAAAGAAGAGAACACAGAGAATCAAAATATATAACAAAAAATAAAAATTAGAATCAGGTTCAGAATTCGTTACCACTACCTAAACCAGTTCAGTCTAGAGCAATCACCGATTCTTTAAAAACCCACAAGTGCACAAGATTGTGGTCAAGTAATATGATAATAAATAGAGTGTCAAACATACGAGGACTATGTGTTTGACCGAGTTTAAATTTATTTTAAATTTAATCGAATAGCAAACAAATGTTGTGATTTTTTCTATACTAATACCTAAATTATCAATTAAAATAATGAAAGCAATTAAATGTGTTTCTCAAATATGTGAGATGCATTGTTAAGATGTCAAATCCCCCATATTATTCTATTTTTTGTGTAATAATTAAATTAACAATTTAAAATCATTCATGTTGGTCAATATTCCTAATTTAATTGAAAGTCTATCTCGATAGTGATCAAATCTATTCCCCTCATGTGACCCTTCTATCTCTCGATAAAATATGCAAACATGATAAATGCATTAACAAGTGCTAAAACATCTATTGAAACCATATAAAGCATAGAGGTATATCTATATCCTCTATCAACCTTACAATATTTATTATATTATGCTTAAACCCTATTGTCTCTCTCGAAANTCACATGACCCTTTTTTCTCTCGATGAAAGATGCAAACATGATAAAAACATTCACAAGTGCTAAAACAACTATTGAAACCATATAAAACATATAAGTATATTTCTATCACTTATCGAACCTTACAATATTTATTATATTGTGCATATACCTTATTGTCTCTCTCGATAATAATAAAATCAACTAACAATTCAATTGGTAATCAAGCAATTGAAAAGAATGATAAAACCGATAATAAGCATCCAAAAATCAAATCAAATTAAAGTCAAAATAATCTATTAAAGACTAAAAATATAATAATAAGGGTTCATCTCATTCTAGCAATGTATAAAATTAGTCTAACATATTGAAATTACAAGAAATAATATTTAAATGAAAAGACATAACCCGAGTTTTTGATAAATTGAGAAACATTCTAAACAAGTTCAGGTATACATTTTCTATACTGGACTACTTCCAGAATATCTTAATATGGCAAATGCTTCAACGGGCGGTTCGGTTATGAAGATGAATATAGATGAAGCCCATGATCTTTATGACAATATTGCAAAGAATCAATCTATATGATAAATCAATTGGGGATATTCCTAAGAAAACAGTGGGTATTCACAACATTGATACGTTGACAACATTAGTAGCCTAGATGGAAGTAATAACGAAGAAACTGGACAGTCTATCTCAGACTATGAACATGAAATATCAACAAAAACCAGTTTGCATAGGCTGCAGGGATGATCATACAATTTCAAGTTACCCTTTAGCCTCTATGCATGTAATTCAACCTAAGAAGGTTATTTATGTACAAAACTTTTATTGGTAGTAGAGCAACACCCACTCCAACACATGATTTGGGGCGGATGAAACATCCTAATTTTTCATGGACCAACAATCAAATCTAAGGAAAAGGAAGGGATTATCAAGGAAGACCATCGAATTTCCAACAACCTTATGAGAGAAAACCAACATTGGAAGACTATGTTTAGTATTGTAATATTACAAGAAATCAAGTTTCATTGATAGAACATCACCCGGATTATTGATAAATGAAGAAGAAAATAATTCTTGAATCTTTTCAATGGTTTCTTGATTAATCTTCAGTTCACTACACCAAAAAAGGGCTTTTGCAGCGGCCAAAAAACGCTGCAAAAGCCCTTTTGTAGCGTTTTTCCAAGTGTTGCGAAGGTCGGTGTTGCCGTTGAGTGAAGACTTTTTGCAGCGTTTTTTAAATGCTGCGGTAGACCCCCTTTTGCAGCGTTTAAAAAATGCTGCGGTAGACCACCATTTGCAGCGTTTTTTAAACGCTGCGGTAGACCCCCTTTTGCAGCGTTTTTTAAACGTTGCGGTAGCCTCTCTCTTTTGCAGCGTTTTTTTGAACGCTGCGGTAGCCTCTCTCTTTTGCAGCGTTTTTTTGAACGCTACGATACCCTATTTTTTTGAGTGTTGCTTTTGCAACTTTTTTTTATTTTAATATTTTTTAAAAATTAATTCGCATTTTTAATATAATGCATTACCGAAAATCATATTCTTTATTTTGTACGTTGCAACCTAATTTTGTAGATTTTGCACTTTTTACCATAAATAATTTACAAGAGACACAAGTGATCAAAAAATATAAAAAATCATAATTAAAATGGGAAAATATGCTCTTGCATTTAAACTAATTAAACCATGCAATATTCAACTCGCATATACATTGTGCAATTCAAATCATTATACATGTTTCCAGTTTAAAATATCGACCCAACATCAAAAACATCTTTTCCATCATTCCGATGAGTACAAAAAGTGGAATAATTCATACTAGGTTTGGATTGACATTCTATATAGCATCAAAAAAGGAGTTGCTCAACTGGCTTGATCGGGGAAAGATTGTAGAGGCAGAAACTTTTCAGAATATCCTTCTGCTTCCAGCACTTGTGTTAACTTTTCTGGTGGGAAAAACAAGATTCAAAATCAGTACGAAACATCTTATAACTTTGTACTTAGTGTTAGGAATTGAAAATAAATAAAGCAAATAATGAAGTGTGGATTACAGGGGACAAAATTTGATTTTGCATGGGAGAATATAAACAGTGTGGATTACAGGGGACAAAACAAGCTCAGCATAAAACAATAATAATAACTCACCAAAACTGCTCATCATAACCAACCCATTTGTCATTCCACCCATGAACAAAATCAAGCAAAAGCACAACTTGAACAAGAAGGAAAAGTCCAGAGGCAAGAAGAATATAGGTTAATTTTGAGAACAAGCTTTTATCAAAGTAACTAGAAAATATGGTCCTCAGGAATCTTCCTACTACAAATTGTAATATATAATAATTTCCATTGCTAAAAAACAAATTAATTAATATATGAATAAGAATGTGCAGTAAGATTATTCTCTCCTATCCGAACATCATACCATCAGACAAATTAGACTATTTAAATATGATAAAAACAAATGTAAATGTAACTAATCTTAATAATAATATGTGTTAGTACTAAGATCCAAACAAAACACCCTATTCAACTCCAAAAGCAATAACACACATAAAAGTCCAATCCCTTCATTGTACTACACAGAAGCACACAAATTTGAAAAAACCATCCACAAATCCAGATAGAAAGTGCCCAGAAAGTACTACTCCAAGCACTTTCATCTGAATAAAAAGTATCATCTGAACATAAACAAGTAAACTGCTATGAAATCCACCTTGAGCACAACCTAAAAGGAAAGAGATTGCAATCACTGACTGTTCAATATATTCAAAAGGTAAACGACAAGTTATTGACTTGCCAGCACCAACAAGAATAAATTCAGACAATGCGGCACAACCTAAGCCTCTTTCACCCGATTTTAGTTTGGACATAATTCAGCATGCTCAAGCTCCTTTCTATATAGACAACAATCGTTAAGGCAAACATGTATCTTTTCATAGCCAAGATCAAATATATTAACAAGTTTTTTTCATCTTGTAAAATGAGTTTGGAAGTGTATTATTATCTGGCAGCATGTCTCGAACAAGATTTATAAGTTCATCGAAACCATTGTCTGATAAGCCATATGAAGCTTTATGCTTAAACATAGCAACCGAAGCTGACATCTTTGTGAATGCCTTGCAACCAGGATATAAAGGAGTTTCAGCATCATTAACTAAAGTTTCAATCTCTTTGTCTCTTCCATCATGATGGTTTTCAGGATCTACATCATGTTGTGCATAGAAATCCTTAAACATCCTACTCGACTCAGGCATTTCTACGTCGTCCAAATTTGGTTCACTTGGTTGCTCTCCATGAAATACCCAAACAGTATATGTAGGATCCATACCTTTAATAACCAGATGTTCATGGACTATATCATAATGATGATGCATTAGATTCCTACAATTAACGCAAGGGCATACTATCATTTCTGAATTGCAATTTTCACGAGCTCGTTCAACAAAATTCTGTGCTCCATCTCTATATTGTTGTGAAAATCTACAAATTAAACTTTATGATCAGTATACGTTATTTTTTTTTTTGGACAACTAGATTTATAATATTAGTTTCAAATGATAACCTTGATAAGTGCAGCCACTCTTTGTCCATTATAGGCAGTGACAGATCTTAGAGTGATAAACACTTTGAATTCCTGCAACTTTAAATTTAGGAGATAAATCCTTTATCGTTTGTCCAACATCTATAGCGAAGCCAACATTAAAGTAACTACATTTTTCTCGTTAATTGTTAAAGAGTAATCATGAAACATAGAAAAGCTACTAGATTTTGGAAATAAAAGTACAACGAAATAAAAGAAAATATAGATGAGGAGATGTAATTATTTTAAACTCCTGGAATAAATGTGTTTAATTATGAACGTCCTGCACGAGCAGCATAAATAAAATGATTCCTACTGCTCCAACATTCTTATTCTAAATTCTTCCTCACCAACGTTGAAACTTTTCCTACATGTTTACACAGTTACATATGCCAACACTTATTTCTATAATAGTTATAACCCCACGAATCAAGTATTATTGTTTATGGGATTGTGACCAAAAACATCATTAATCTCCACCCACTAACCTTGAGATTCCCAAATTGTTCTTTTAAATTAAAGCATGTGGGAACATAATTGAATGGCTAAACACAGGGAATGTTGGATTCCCCTTTCTTCCCATTATTATACTCAACATGTATACATATGAACACATAAAGCTGCCAATTTTTTCGTTTAAAGCTAAACAAATTCCATTATATATAATTCACAGAGCAGCTGACAAGATTATTCTGTATTCCAATGTACATATTTCCAAGCCACAAGATAGCCAGCACCCACCGACTGGCCCCATTAAGATTTTTGCTTTATACAAATGTTAAGGCTTTACATATAATCGAATTCGACCTGCACTAAAGGAGCGTGTTAAAAATTCTTGTTGTTCGTATCTGCTTGTATTATACTTTAGCGAATGACAATTCCTATTGATTCAAAATTGAGGAGTATCTACTGCAGTTTTATCTAAAGTACTTATCTGGAAAGATAGACCAACATAGTACACCTGGTGATTTTGAAATTATTTTGATCCAAAATCCATAATGTGTCATAGAATACCTAAAGCATCTAAATGTAATATCTGTAATCTTCTTAAATATTAGTTACTGAAGATTCACGCAACAAGAATTCAGTCTTGAGGAAACATTAACATGAGCAAGAAGGACAATGACCACACCTGATTTCATAGCGGAATCATTTGAACTTCACAAGTATGTACTACTAATTTATGTATAGGCAGCAGACTATCATATGTGAAACCCAACACGAAAAATCATGGATTGAAGAATTATCGAAAGAGTCAAGAGAGGATTTTCAATTAATTACCTGTTAAATGAGGGCAGAGGGCTCAACCGCTCAAGACTGAAGCTGAAAGGGGAACGAACTGAAAGCTGAAAGGGGAACGAGTGGAGTTTGTCTGTCTGTCTGTGGAGGGCCGAGCGGTGGCCGTGGCTGAGGCTGACTCACTCACTAGCTGCGTCGCGACTGTGCGAGTGCGTGATGGCAGTGGGTGAATGGTGGCACGACGCTGAACTGAAGTGAAGGCACCTGAAGTTGGTTGAGCTGCTGGCTGAAGAAGTGAACGATGGTGGCGACGGTGAAAGGGTTCGCCGATTCCGGTTCGGGAATTTCAGATTTGGGAATTCAAATGAATGTGAAAATTGAAAATGGTAAGGGGAACGAACTGAAAGCTGAAAGGGGAACCCTTTTACTTTGGGAAAGCCGGGTGGATTTTTGGAGGTTGAGCAAGCAATGGATTGTTGAGTTGAGAATGAGAGCGAGAAGTGGGAAGGAGAAGGAGACGGTTGTTGTTTAGTTTAGGTTAAAAATGAAAAATAAAAAATATTGAATTGGGCCAAAAATTTAACTTGGCCCAGTCAATTCGGATTTGGACAATGGTGGACCGCTGATAATGGGCTTAGGTTATTTTGCAGCGTTTATTAAACGCTGCAAAATACCATTTTTGCAACACTTATTTACAAAATGTTGCTAAAGCTTAATTATACTAACCAATTGCAACATTCAATTATCAAAATGTTGCGAAAAACCCCTATAGCAACACTTAACTATCGAATGTTGCAAAAGCTGTGTTGCAAAAGCTAATTTTTGTTGTAGTGGTTGTGCCCTCTTTTCTTTGACCAAATATCAAGGTTGGATTTTCAAAGGACTAAAATATTATAATTGCCTCTTAATTCTTTCTAAAGAATGATTATTTTGTATTTCTTTTCTTGTAGTAATATATGAAAATCATGGTATGAGAGGTGTCTCTGAGCTTGTGCCACATTCTGTATTTATATGGGTCGAAATTAGGTTAAGAAAATTGTCCAAAAGCGGATGAAATGGAAATTTTACTATCAAATGGCGACAAATTTTATATTGATCATTCATAACCTTCATATAATTCTTGATATGCCGAACGAATCCATATTAGTGATTCTTGGCAAGGTAACACACAACATCACTAACGTATGACTGTACTCATATAAGGTACTATGATGACCTTAAGTTGAAGGATTGATTCCACTACCAAACATTAGAGATAGTTATTCATGTGAAATCTGTGTAGCGGGCCTTCAATATTTTGTTCTCTTAACAAAACATTCATACGCCAATTTAAATGTCACTATATTTTAGCTTGTAAAATTAGCTTCTCATTTCATAAGTGAGAAATGCCACACGTGTTGATCTATCCACAATAATGATATCCGTATCTCATTATTCCTTATGACCACAATTTTATGTAATTTGTATTTCACAATCAAAACTTCTAGTGATTAACAAGTTACCAATACTTGAATTTATAAACTCTATTAATTTAATTTATTAGAATAATTTTTCAATTTAATAATAGATATGCCATAAATAATAATGCATCAATCATGTTAATAGTGTTTACATCCAAAATCGATAGGACTTAGGATATAACACTTACAACAGATTTTTTTTGATATGTTCATCAATGTGGTGTTTGAACAACGGATTGTGATTTATTAGAATAATTTTTCAATTTAATAATACATATGCCATAAATAATAATGCATCAATCATGTTAATAGTGTTTACATCCAAATCGATAGGACTTAGGATATAACACTTACAACATATTTTTTTGATATGTTCATCAATGTGGTGTTTGAACAACGGATTGTGATGTACTTAGACTATGTTCATCATGCATACTTTTCAAAAGAGGGATATTGGAGAAATTTCCAGATGCATGTGGACTTGAGATGAGTTTGGAGTTCTATAATTGTAATCAAAGAATAAGTTTGGGCAATGGGTTGGTTTGATTGTAAAGAAATTGTTAGGGACATGCCGAGAGAGAAAATTGGGAAAAGGGTGGTTGAGATATACATTGTATCTCCGAAACCATCACAAGCATCACCAATGGATGCCTATACTAAGAAATGTGTGCCAATGAAAAATAGTAGGGGTGTGATCCTAACAATGAAGGGAGCTATGACCCTTTTGTTGATTGTAGAAATGAGGGAAACTAAGAATTTGATTGAGAGATAAGTTTTTCTATGAAAATTAGGGAAATAGTTGGCCATAGTTGGAGAATGATAATTTAGTTTTCTACACTTATTCTAGATCCTAAACGATGATGTTTTACTATTTTTTGGATAAAATAATACATAATTTGTGTTATATTTCATTTTGTAGGTAAAACTCAATGTTTTATGAAGAATTGGAGAAAATAATGCAAAGATAGCGAAAAAATGCTCAATTGTATCAAATACAAAGTTCAAGAACTAAAATACAAATACTCAAAAGTTACGTTGAACCTCACGATAAATACTTGAGAGTGTTAGACATCAATTGGATGAGGAAAGAAGCCAAAAGGATGAAATATAGTCCAAGTACTATCACATATCAACTTCCAGCCGAAAAAGTTATGATTCAGATTTTCAGGCTCACATTGAGACCCATATTTGGCATAGCAAGCTTTCGAATTGGAAAAATAATAATTCTACAAGAATTGTATCCCTTTGAATTAGCTTTTCAATAAACTTTCAATCACCTCAATCAAAAATTAGAACAAAAAGTTATGATAAAAATACTGAAAAATATTCAGCGCCGAAAATTAGGTGAGGCGAGCGTCCCCAGACCCAAAAAGCCTTGCTTGAGGCTACCCAAACCTCCAAGGCGCGCATCCTAGTTTGTACTAGGCGCGCTCCTCAAGGCTAAAAGGAAAGAAATTCAATTTTCCTTATTTTTGTTTTGGTAACAATTCAATGCATCTTTTTAGTATCCTTTAAATACCAAACTTGACCAGAACGTGGGGGAACTCCATTGAACCTAAATTTCATCATATTCTACATATTTTTGAGGAGAAGAACGAGGC